>CM039587.1:41333405-41347908 GCA_022457205.1 Saccharum spontaneum
ATGCATCTCGATTGGGTTTGGGATGTGTTCTTATGCAAGAAGGTAGAGTTGTGGCATATGCATCGAGGCAGTTGATGAAGCATGAGTTGAATTACCCTACTCATGATCTGGAATTAGCTGCATTGGTTCATGCATTAAAGATATGGAGACATTATTTGATTGGACACAAGAGTGATATATTGTAACAGAACCGCCCAATTATACGAGATTAAGTAAGAAAATCATCCAACGGACGGACAATTTACCCAACTTAAGCCCGTATAACCCGGTAGTCCGTGAAATCTCGACGGATTTCAAACCATTTCACATCACAGCCAAGATCGTAATAAGTTCAGCGATTACCTTCATAAGTTACACAGTAGTTTGCGGCACGAAATACATCGGAGTTTAAACATAGTTATTACAAACCAGTTTCAAATAAAGTAGCGGAAGCATTAGTTCAAAGCGCACACACACACACATCCTTTCCAAAATACAGTGCCAGCTCGCGATCATCTCCCACAAAAGCATCAGGCGAGGAGGAGTGAGTGACCATTGCCCATGGTCCTAGGCTTCGCCCATCGCAGGGTAGAGACAGTTGATACAATAACCATAGTACATCTGTCCATCTGCAACAAGTGGGAACAAAGCCCTGAGTACGAGAAGGTACTCAGCTAGACTTACCCGACAGAACCAAAACAAAAAGACTCCAAGGATCATGATAGGCTTTTTGGTGGGGTAGCTGACTCATTTGCAAAAAGAGCATTTTTAGTTTACCAAATCATTTACAAAAGCATGTCATCTTTTAATTCTTTATTCTCCTGTCAACTATGTTTGCACTTTATGCTGAAGTAACCATGTAATTAAGCAAGCAAGGATCACCATTGATATTTAACAATCATTACCATGTCATTTCCCACATAACTATCCAAGTGTTGCTTCCATATTACTACGATGAAGTAACTCAAGTCAAGTGTTCACTATCCAGTGAACGATGGCGATTCGAATCGATTATTGACCAGCTGGTAATTTATTCCTCACACAAACCTCACTCACCCGCTAAAGTGAGGTATTGGTCACCGAGTCAACCATTCAGGTAAAGTCGCGAGCTTGCCAGGAACCACATGTACCCGGGGGCCGCCCGACTGCTCTTTGGCCTTATCATCGCGCCCCCGTTTCCTGCCACTACTGCTCCGGTACAGTGCGTTGCGGGCAATCTACTCGGCCCGAATAATCTCCCGGCTTCGCGGTCGAAAGGTACTTTATCCGGCCAGCTAAATGTGAGGCATGCGTTCAACATGACCCGAGGCCCGACATCGGACGGTCCTTAATCGACACAGACGGAAGGCACTACAGTCCAGAACCCTGCAAGCTTCCGCCCGGTCTCATATTCATTTCCACACTTAGTTATTCTCACATGACAATTCTTTCACATAAAACCAGGTAATCCCCTATAGCTCGCGGATGACAGGCAATCACCCGACTTTTACCGGTCTAAGCAAGCTAAGCAAGTATCGACCGAGGACACCAGGGTGACAAGGATCGGGTAAAACAAGGTGGAACAAGGTATAATGCAGCAACGTTTGCAAACAACTCCTAAACTTAATGCATCAGATTAAGTGAAATTAGTAAATAATTATTTGCAAACCGAGGGAGAATGCTCCGGGGCTTGCCTCGCTCGAAGGTACTGGGACGATGGTCGGGGCACTCCGGAAGCTCTTCACCGGACTCCTCTTCTGCTTCTGCTGGCTCCGGCTCCTCGGGCTGCTCCTCTGCGTCCTCGGGAACTACTGTCGGAACCACCTCCTGCGATCCTGTATGATGCAGAAGTATGAGTGCAACATGCATAGGTGCAATGCAGAAGTGACATGAGATGATGAAGATGCGGAATGAATGCGATGAAGTGAATAGGTTACATTATCGGATTATGTGGAACTTATGACTCTTCTACAAGGTAGTCTACGTCATCCAAGAACATGTACTCGGAAACTACCAACACTAGTTTCTACCATGCGAGAGTACTTGACTAACAAGGTGCTTCAAAGATACACCAAAGTATACCTTACTAATTATCTTTGCATTAAAGAATAAAATGGAAACCCTAATTAGCCCTACATTTGAACAGCAACACATATTTTAGTAGCTCAGAAAAATCTTAGAAAATTACAGTGGATTACTACTATCAAAACTAGCATGACACAAGATTTTTACTGCATTTGGATAATTAGAATTTACTATACAAAAATAACAAACTAAGGCCTAAAATAGATATTTAAAATACTTTACATTATGAAAAGTATCAAACAACAGATTTAGGAATTTTTCTACTATCTACTACCTAAACAAACACTATGGAAAAATTATCACTTGCATGTTTTATTCAAATTTATTTAAATAACAAAAATAACAAATATTGGTAATAGAAAGCATTTGAACTGCAACTATGCATTTTTCTACAGAACAACCATGAAATAAAATTACCCTAACAAGTACATGGCATAACAGGATTAATAAACTTAGAATCACATTTTTCTGATTTTTCTACATTTTCTTATCAATTTTTCAAGAAAACACCAATTTCAAAGATTAATTAAAACACTACAGAAAAGTAATGAAATATTGACATGCAACATTTTTATATTGTAGATCTGATTCAAATGAGTATATAAAAATTTATTTCACAAATTTTGGAGCTAAAATGACCAAGAAATCATTTTCCCAAGTGTTTTTCATCAAAAATAATAAAAAAAGAAATGAAAACGGGTTTATTAAACGTCGCTGGGCCGGCCCGAGGGAATGATCGGCCCACGGCGGTCGCGGCCCGTCTCGCTCGCGCGGGGGGAGGAAACCGAGCCGGCCTGCTCGGGCTCGGCCCGCTGGCGCGGCTCAGCCCACCGAGCGAGGAAAAAGGGGGGGAGACCCGAGCGCGTCGCCGGCGCTCCCGACGCCGACGTCGCGGCGGCGGTCACGGACAATCGGCCGGTTCCGGCCAGCCAGCGACCCACCAAGGCGCGCAATAGAGTCGCCAAGAAGTGGCCAACACGAGACGTCAGGGCGGGACAGCAAAGAGGTGGCGGTTGAGGCGGTGGAGAGGCGCGGCTCGTCGGCACCGTGGCGGTGGCGCGGCGAGGCGAGGAAGAAAGGAGCCCTACCGCGGGCAGCGAGGGGGCGGAGAAGCTTGTTCGGAGGAGGGAAGAACGGGGCGGAGCTCGGTGCGAGGTGAATTTGATGATGGTGGACTGACGATGCCGGAACGGGGAGGCGAAACCGGAGCTCGCGGCGGCGAGCCGTCCGCCCGTGCGGTGGGGAGAGGAGGGGTGGCTGGCGGGTGAGGGAGGAGAAGTGAGGGAGTGAGGAGGCTCGGGCAGTCGTTTTGAGTGCGCTCGCGCTGGCGGGAGGTCAGGGCGAGGACGACGCGCGGCGAGCGGCGGCAGCGCATGGCCGACACGCGGCGAGCGCGTTCTGCCGCGGCGGCCAGCGTTGCGCGGGCGCGCGCGGGAGGAGGAAGGAGGCCGGGGTCGCGGGCCGGGCCGACTGCGTCGCGCGGGCGCGCGCGAGGCCGGCTGGGCCGGGCGGCTTCGCGAGCGGGCCGGGAAGCGAGGACGCGGCCTGCTAAGACAAAGTTTCATTTTTCCAATTTCTAAATTCAATTTCAAATGTATTTCAAACTTCAAACTACATTTTGAACAAGAAGAAGACATTTTATAAACTTGGCCCAAAAATAAAAGTTGCTCAAAATTAAATTCTCTACAACTTTGATTAAAGGGCCAACTGAAAATTCTTGATAGATTTTGAATGGCAGAATAAAAGCTAAAATAAGGGAAAATTTTGAATATTTTTCATAATTATTTTTGAACAAGTTTTGGACAAAATTTGAGCTCCAAAATTTGAACTAGGGTTCCAAGTGATATAAGAATTATGGTTGCAAGGCTTTTGATCTAATGTGATTATCATATTATTATAATCCATGAAATATAGCATGTTTAAGCTTTTATTTTAATCGAATTATACCATTATCATACATGATTATAATGATATGAATGCAATGCAATATGATTGCCATGCAAAAAGGCATTGCATAACACCGGAGTGTTACAGCCCTCCCCCCTTATAAAAATCTCGTCCCGAGATTTGGGTTACGAACCATTTATTATAAAAATCTTCATAAGCATTCTTTAAGTATTCACCCGTTTCCCAAGATGCATCCCCTTCATCGTGATGACTCCATTGTATCTTATACGTTTTCACCACACTGTTTCGAGTAGCCCTTTCCTTCGTATCCAAAACTCGAACTGGCTGCTCACGATACACCAGATCTGACTTCAGTTTTATGCCTCGAGGTTCAATCCGTTCCTCTGGAACGCGCAAACATTTCTTGAGATGTGATACATGAAAAACTGGGAATATAGCACCCATTGACTCTGGTAATTCCAATTTGTAAGCCACAGGACCCTTCCGTTCCAGGATTTTGTAAGGTCCCACAAATCTGGCGGCCAGCTTTCTGCGCACACCAAACCTTTTCTTTTTCATTGGCGTAACTTTTAGATAGACATAGTCGCCAACTTCGAACACAAGCGGTCTCCTTCTCTTATCTGCATAACTCTTCTGACGTGACTGGGCTGCTCTCATATTCTGCTGGATGATATGAACTTTCCTTTCGGCTTCCTCTACGAAGTCAATGCCATAATACCTTCTTTCGCCTGGCTCAATCCAGTTTAATGGTGTTCTACACTTTCGGCCATACAGAGCCTCAAAAGGTGCCATCTTGATACTCTCTTGATAGCTGTTATTGTATGAGAACTCTGCTAATGGTAACCATGATTCCCATGAACCTCTGGAAGACAACACACAAGCCCTTAACATATCTTCTAGAACAGCATTAACTCTCTCAGTTTGACCATCTGTTTGCGGATGATAGGCAGTGCTACGAATCAGACTAGTCCCCAAACCTTTGTGCAAATGCTCCCAAAAGTGAGCAGTGAACTGTGACCCTCTGTCAGACACTATAGTCTTTGGTATGCCATGCAACCTCACAATCTCCGCAATATACTTCTCAGCATATTGAGGTGGTCTATATTCCGTTTTGACAGGCAGAAAGTGGGCTGTCTTAGTAAGACGATCCACAATTACCCAAATGGAATCGTGACCTTTTTGAGTAGTGGGTAGACCTGTGATAAAATCCATACTTATGTCATCCCACTTCCAACTTGGTACTGACAAAGGTTGTAACATTCCGGCAGGCTTCATGTGAATTGCTTTTACTCTACAACATGTGTCACATTTGGCTACATACGCTGCAACTTCCTTCTTCATCTTGGTCCACCAATAACGAGGTCTTAGTTCTTGATACATTTTACTGCTGCCAGGATGAATAGACAACTTAGAGAGATGAGCTTCATCCATAATTTTATTCTTAAGCTCTCTATCCTTTGGAACAACAAGACGGTTGTCGAACCACAACACACCTTGCTCATCCACCCTGAAGTGTTTCGAGGGTTCTTCTTGAATCTTCTTTTTGATGTGGAATATCCCCTTGTCTGCTTTCTGACCTTCTATAATCTTACTCTCCAAGGAATAACTGACCTGAATACTTTGTAGCACGGCAGGGTGCATTAGATCGAAACCATCTTCAAGCAAGGGTTGCACATTCAGACAATGTGACTTTCTGCTTAAAGCATCAGCTACCACATTGGCTTTCCCAGGGTGATACTGTACATTCAAGTTGTAGTCTTTGATCAGCTCTAACCATCTCCGCTGTCTCATGTTCAATTCTGGTTGGGTGAAAATGTACTTGAGACTCTTATGATCGGTGAAAATGTTGCACACGTTACCCAGTAGATAGTGTCTCCAAATATTTAAGGCATGCACTACAGCGGCAAGCTCAAGATCATGTGTCGGGTAATTGATTTCATGTTTTCTCAACTGCCGGGAGGCATAAGCAATTACTCTTCCTTCTTGCATCAGCACACATCCCAACCCTGTTTTTGACGCGTCACAGAACACATCAAAAGGTTTCTCGATGTCGGGTTGTGCAAGAACTGGAGCAGTGGTCAACAGTTTCCGCAAGGTATGGAAAGCTGTCTCACACTCCTCTGTCCACGCAAACTTGTGATCTTTCTGTAACAGACTTGTCATAGGCTTGGCAATCTTCGAGAAGTCTGGGATAAAGCGGCGATAGTAACCAGCTAAGCCTAGGAAACTCCTGACTTCTGACACTGTGGTTGGAGTCTTCCAATCCATAACCTCTTGCACCTTACTCGGATCTACAGAAACTCCATTCTCAGATAGAATATGACCGAGGAAAGGAACTTTCTTCAACCAAAATTCACATTTGCTGAACTTAGCATATAACTTATGATTTCTCAACCTGGTCAAGACAACTCTCAGATGCTCTTCATGCTCTTTCTCGTTTTCAGAGTATACTAGAATGTCATCAATGAAGACAACTACAAACTTGTCCAACTCTGGCATGAAAACCGTATTCATCAGATACATAAAATATGCAGGAGCATTTGTTAGTCCAAATGACATAACAAGATACTCGTACAACCCGTATCTGGTAGAAAAGGCGGTTTTCGGAACATCTTGAGGTCTAATCTTTATCTGATGATACCCTGACCTTAAGTCTATCTTGGAGAACACTCTGGCTTTAGCTAACTGATCAAACAGAACATCAATATGAGGCAAGGGATATTTATTCTTGATGGTTACAGCGTTAAGAGGTCGGTAATCCACACACATCCTGAGAGTACCCTCTTTCTTTTTCTTTACAAACAAGGCAGGACATCCCCATTCAGACTTACTTGGGCGGATAAACCCCTTCTTTAATAACTCTTCCAACTGTTTCTTCAACTCAGCTAACTCATCTGGAGGCATCCGATAAGGTCTCCTTGAAATTGGAGCCGTCCCGGGGATCAACTCGATTCCGAACTCAACATCTCTATCTGGAGGAAGGCCAGGCAATTCGTCTGGGAACACATCCGGAAACTCACATACTACTGGGATCTGATGGATAGGAGTAACTTCCATGGCACAGGTCACACTCACAAGATCTGTTCTTTTAGGCAATGGTACCTGAAAAGTACCCTCTGCCTGGGGATCTTTAAGGGTAAGCATCCGACTGCTTGTATCTATGACTGCTTCCCAGTCTTTCATCCAGTTCATTCCTATTATTACATCCAAAACTAGTCCAGGCATAACTACCAGGTTCACTCTGAACTTCCGACTACCTAACTCAAGGGTTGCCCCTCTAACCATCTTATTGGTTAACACATCAGCTCCTGCTGAACTTATGCGATAACCATAACTCAATTCTGTGCATAGTTGTTCATGTTTCCGTGCAAATGCTTGACTCATAAAAGAATGCGAAGATCCAGAATCAAAAAGAACAACTGCAGGGTGATGGTTCACAAGAAACTTACCAGCAGTTACAGGCTCTCCCTCAGGAACTTCATCAATGGCGGTGTGGTGCACACGGGCATTGTAAGTCTGTTGCTTCTTTTTAGGCGGATAAGGGCAGAACTTGGAAAAGTGGCCTGGCTGACCACAGTTGTAGCAGGGCCCTTTCACTGTACCAGCAGACCCTATTGCTCCCTTGGAGTTGCTCTGTTCTGCAGCTGCGTTGGTCTTTGTTGGCGGCACTGCCATCTTGTACGGTTTCTGTGGCCCCTTGTAGTTCTGGGTTTTATGCTGCGGCGGCCTGAACCTCGCACCAGGTGCGGACGGACGATAAGATGAACGGTTGGCAGGGACAACTCTGGACTGGGATGGTCCTGACTCGAACACTCTCTTGCGGTTCTTGGATGCGGTGTAAGCGTTATTGTTCTTCTCTTGCTTCAAACAGTCACTGATAAAGTCGTTGAATCTGTTGCGGGTATTGGTACCCACATGCTTCATCATCTTCGGACTCAACCCTCTCTTGAAACTAGCAATCTTCTTTGCATCTGTGTCAACCATGTCTGGAGCATAGCGGCACAAATTATTAAAGGCATGCAGATACTGTGTCACTGTCTTGGTACCCTGATTCAAGGCTAAAAACTCTCCAAGCTTCATCTCAACCAACCCTGGGGGAATATAAACTCCCTTAAAAGCTTCAGTGAAATCCCTCCAAGAGATCTGGGCATTAGGAGGAAAAGTACTGCGGTGATGCTTCCACCACATTCCTGCTGGTCCTTGTAACTGATGTGCAGCATACTCTACTTTCAGAACTTCTGTCATCCTTAACACACGGAACTTATCTTCCATAGTGTTAATCCATTCCTCGGCATCAAGTGGCTCTGCTGCTTCTTTGAAAATAGGTGGCCTCGTATCCATGAAATCCTTGAAACTGCTGTACTGGTTCACCCCATGGCCACCACCTTGATTATTTCCTCTTTGAACATTTTCCGCGATGGTACGCAGAAAGTCTTCCATATTCCTCTGTGATTGTTCAGTATTGCGCTGACTTCCAAGAAACTGTGTGAAGAACATTTCTGCGGTAAGCGGCGGAGGAGGGGGCAAATGTGGTTCTGGACGTGGTTCCTGGTGGTTGACATTGTTGGCACCACTTCCACCAGCTCCTGCACCATTGCCACCAGTCTCAGCGGCTTCATACGTAGCACGACGAGTGTTGGCCATCTGCATATTTCAGCAACAAGCACCATTGAGTGAAGTTGTAAAATTATGTCCGAATGAACAATTATGCCATACTGAATTCATTGGAGAGAACAAGTCATACAAGAAAACAGAGGCGCAATAATTTCATTCCAATTAAACAACAGCACCAATTCAGTTACTTCAAATGCAACATCACGTCCCATACAACCACGTTGCCAGCATACATACACTGGACTTCTATGCGTTCGGGTATCGCATACACAACCAAACTCCAAAAGATCGTCAGTCTCAAGGTCGAACAGGATACATCACGATACATGAAAACCAAAAGAAGGCCATCGCGTCAAGCCTAGCTACTAACGCAGGACACTATCCTACTCCTCGGGGCCATCGTCGATGTCGGAGGCGTCGCCATCGCTACCTTCAGCAGCGGCGTCGTCGTCGATGTCCATCTGAGCGGCGTTCGGAGGAGCATACGGGCCCATCCCGTTGTAGAGGGCATGGAACTCTTCATGCAAGTTGGCATTGTACTCTTCTAGCTCCTCGACCCTCTGCCTCAGAAGGTCCCTCTCGTTCCAGGCTTCATTCCTTTCTTGTACTAGCTGCTCCAACAGGCGATCTGCATTCCTGTTGGCCTGAGTCAGCCTCTGAACCTGCTGCATGGAACTCTCGCCTCTCTCGAGAGCTCGGTCCCGCTGCAAGCTCATATCAGCCAACTGCTCCTGCAAGCTAGCTATGGCACGCGCTTGCTTTTTCTTCTGCTTCCTTGCTTCAAGCCGATCATCACCACGTAGGCCAGTCAAGGTCCAATAGGTATTCTCCAGACCTTGGTATGCTCTGTTGGCAGCATACATGGCACTCATGGTGTGGTTGTCACTAGCCCGTCCTTCACTGGGGCCTCTAACCAGGGCACTTCCTTGCGGCTGTACCCAAATGGCGTCGCGAGGATCATCTCTCGGGAAGGTACCGGCCAAAGCTGTTGCTAACTCATTGGGAAATCTGCTCATGATGTCTCGGATGACGCGAAAAGCTGCGCCCTCTGCACCCTCGACTGGAGTGCGTCCTTCGAACTCCAGATGCCAACCATCCCATTCTGGCGCATCACCAAGAGCAGGGACGGTGATCTCTACCACAGCAAGTCCATCTTCAGCTAGCTGACTCTCGCTCCAAGAGTAAACTGGCTCTTGTCCCTCCGGGTACCCCACATCATGGAGCACTCTCCAAAGCAAGGTGGGCATGCCAAACTCGCTTAGAAAAGTGTCCGTGTTGCGGTGCTCCCGCGGGGCTAGCTGACGACGGGGTGCTCTTCCGCCAGTGGACTTGCGGGCAGTCTGCTTCGTGCGGGCCATCTGTAGCACAAGTTTTAAATTACCCGGTGAGAACATATTTTAGTTGAGGTCACTTTTATCGAAATGGGATAATCCTTTTATAAGGGGAGGAATGCATGCCATGAATGGAATGCACAAACAATATGATGCATGCACGAGTCTTACGTTCTCACAAACTTATGAAAAAGCATCTAACGGTGAATTCGGTGGCATACAACGATCTCTCTTATACGTAACTAATTCGGTCTACACGATACGCTGTTATGTACCTGCAGAAAACTCATTTCAGCCCATTCCCCATGAATGCATGAAAGCAGTAAATCTACCTACACGCTTTACACGAATCCCCAGATGCGTGTACAACGGTAGTGACTACCCAAACACATCGTCCTATTGACGGCATCGCCTCAACGGACGGAACACCCACACATGCGACACTTTTATAAAAACATGTGTAAAACATGTAATTATCCAAGTATCATATAAGCACTTTCCCTAGATCGGCGGTGTATCCGATCATGCTCTCACAACTCACACTTACCGAAGCGTAGAGGTAACTGATCCATACATTACCACTCAATTAAGTGGCACTCATACAATAGCACGCCGTATGAGCAACGAAAAAAGAAATATGGTGCAAGAACCCCAAGTCAGTACTTAAATAGCCACCTAGAGTCCTTAACTGGGCATACAGGATATGACCACTGGCACACTTTTTAGTTTCAAAATCACACTTTTTAAGCAAGGTTTTGGTTTAAATACACTTATGAACAGTAATTACGCTAAACCATGCTCCGATGCCAGCTATAACAGAACCGCCCAATTATACGAGATTAAGTAAGAAAATCATCCAACGGACGGACAATTTACCCAACTTAAGCCCGTATAACCCGGTAGTCCGTGAAATCTCGACGGATTTCAAACCATTTCACATCACAGCCAAGATCGTAATAAGTTCAGCGATTACCTTCATAAGTTACACAGTAGTTTGCGGCACGAAATACATCGGAGTTTAAACATAGTTATTACAAACCAGTTTCAAATAAAGTAGCGGAAGCATTAGTTCAAAGCGCACACACACACACACATCCTTTCCAAAATACAGTGCCAGCTCGCGATCATCTCCCACAAAAGCATCAGGCGAGGAGGAGTGAGTGACCATTGCCCATGGTCCTAGGCTTCGCCCATCGCAGGGTAGAGACAGTTGATACAATAACCATAGTACATCTGTCCATCTGCAACAAGTGGGAACAAAGCCCTGAGTACGAGAAGGTACTCAGCTAGACTTACCCGACAGAACCAAAACAAAAAGACTCCAAGGATCATGATAGGCTTTTTGGTGGGGTAGCTGACTCATTTGCAAAAAGAGCATTTTTAGTTTACCAAATCATTTACAAAAGCATGTCATCTTTTAATTCTTTATTCTCCTGTCAACTATGTTTGCACTTTATGCTGAAGTAACCATGTAATTAAGCAAGCAAGGATCACCATTGATATTTAACAATCATTACCATGTCATTTCCCACATAACTATCCAAGTGTTGCTTCCATATTACTACGATGAAGTAACTCAAGTCAAGTGTTCACTATCCAGTGAACGATGGCGATTCGAATCGATTATTGACCAGCTGGTAATTTATTCCTCACACAAACCTCACTCACCCGCTAAAGTGAGGTATTGGTCACCGAGTCAACCATTCAGGTAAAGTCGCGAGCTTGCCAGGAACCACATGTACCCGGGGGCCGCCCGACTGCTCTTTGGCCTTATCATCGCGCCCCCGTTTCCTGCCACTACTGCTCCGGTACAGTGCGTTGCGGGCAATCTACTCGGCCCGAATAATCTCCCGGCTTCGCGGTCGAAAGGTACTTTATCCGACCAGCTAAATGTGAGGCATGCGTTCAACATGACCCGAGGCCCGACATCGGACGGTCCTTAATCGACACAGACGGAAGGCACTACAGTCCAGAACCCTGCAAGCTTCCGCCCGGTCTCATATTCATTTCCACACTTAGTTATTCTCACATGACAATTCTTTCACATAAAACCAGGTAATCCCCTATAGCTCGCGGATGACAGGCAATCACCCGACTTCTACCGGTCTAAGCAAGCTAAGCAAGTATCGACCGAGGACACCAGGGTGACAAGGATCGGGTAAAACAAGGTGGAACAAGGTATAATGCAGCAACGTTTGCAAACAACTCCTAAACTTAATGCATCAGATTAAGTGAAATTAGTAAATAATTATTTGCAAACCGAGGGAGAATGCTCCGGGGCTTGCCTCGCTCGAAGGTACTGGGACGATGGTCGGGGCACTCCGGAAGCTCTTCACCGGACTCCTCTTCTGCTTCTGCTGGCTCCGGCTCCTCGGGCTGCTCCTCTGCGTCCTCGGGAACTACTGTCGGAACCACCTCCTGCGATCCTGTATGATGCAGAAGTATGAGTGCAACATGCATAGGTGCAATGCAGAAGTGACATGAGATGATGAAGATGCGGAATGAATGCGATGAAGTGAATAGGTTACATTATCGGATTATGTGGAACTTATGACTCTTCTACAAGGTAGTCTACGTCATCCAAGAACATGTACTCGGAAACTACCAACACTAGTTTCTACCATGCGAGAGTACTTGACTAACAAGGTGCTTCAAAGATACACCAAAGTATACCTTACTAATTATCTTTGCATTAAAGAATAAAATGGAAACCCTAATTAGCCCTACATTTGAACAGCAACACATATTTTAGTAGCTCAGAAAAATCTTAGAAAATTACAGTGGATTACTACTATCAAAACTAGCATGACACAAGATTTTTACTGCATTTGGATAATTAGAATTTACTATACAAAAATAACAAACTAAGGCCTAAAATAGATATTTAAAATACTTTACATTATGAAAAGTATCAAACAACAGATTTAGGAATTTTTCTACTATCTACTACCTAAACAAACACTATGGAAAAATTATCACTTGCATGTTTTATTCAAATTTATTTAAATAACAAAAATAACAAATATTGGTAATAGAAAGCATTTGAACTGCAACTATGCATTTTTCTACAGAACAACCATGAAATAAAATTACCCTAGCAAGTACATGGCATAACAGGATTAATAAACTTAGAATCACATTTTTCTGATTTTTCTACATTTTCTTATCAATTTTTCAAGAAAACACCAATTTCAAAGATTAATTAAAACACTACAGAAAAGTAATGAAATATTGACATGCAACATTTTTATATTGTAGATCTGATTCAAATGAGTATATAAAAATTTATTTCACAAATTTTGGAGCTAAAATGACCAAGAAATCATTTTCCCAAGTGTTTTTCATCAAAAATAATAAAAAAAAGAAATGAAAACGGGTTTATTAAACGTCGCTGGGCCGGCCCGAGGGAATGATCGGCCCACGGCGGTCGCGGCCCGTCTCGCTCGCGCGGGGGGAGGAAACCGAGCCGGCCTGCTCGGGCTCGGCCCGCTGGCGCGGCTCAGCCCACCGAGCGAGGAAAAAGGGGGGAGACCCGAGCGCGTCGCCGGCGCTCCCGACGCCGACGTCGCGGCGGCGGTCACGGACAATCGGCCGGTTCCGGCCAGCCAGCGACCCACCAAGGCGCGCAATAGAGTCGCCAAGAAGTGGCCAACACGAGACGTCAGGGCGGGACAGCAAAGAGGTGGCGGTTGAGGCGGTGGAGAGGCGCGGCTCGTCGGCACCGTGGCGGTGGCGCGGCGAGGCGAGGAAGAAAGGAGCCCTACCGCGGGCAGCGAGGGGGCGGAGAAGCTTGTTCGGAGGAGGGAAGAACGGGGCGGAGCTCGGTGCGAGGTGAATTTGATGATGGTGGACTGACGATGCCGGAACGGGGAGGCGAAACCGGAGCTCGCGGCGGCGAGCCGTCCGCCCGTGCGGTGGGGAGAGGAGGGGTGGCTGGCGGGTGAGGGAGGAGAAGTGAGGGAGTGAGGAGGCTCGGGCAGTCGTTTTGAGTGCGCTCGCGCTGGCGGGAGGTCAGGGCGAGGACGACGCGCGGCGAGCGGCGGCAGCGCATGGCCGACACGCGGCGAGCGCGTTCTGCCGCGGCGGCCAGCGTTGCGCGGGCGCGCGCGGGAGGAGGAAGGAGGCCGGGGTCGCGGGCCGGGCCGACTGCGTCGCGCGGGCGCGCGCGAGGCCGGCTGGGCCGGGCGGCTTCGCGAGCGGGCCGGGAAGCGAGGACGCGGCCTGCTAAGACAAAGTTTCATTTTTCCAATTTCTAAATTCAATTTCAAATGTATTTCAAACTTCAAACTACATTTTGAACAAGAAGAAGACATTTTATAAACTTGGCCCAAAAATAAAAGTTGCTCAAAATTAAATTCTCTACAACTTTGATTAAAGGGCCAACTGAAAATTCTTGATAGATTTTGAATGGCAGAATAAAAGCTAAAATAAGGGAAAATTTTGAATATTTTTCATAATTATTTTTTTGAACAAGTTTTGGACAAAATTTGAGCTCCAAAATTTGAACTAGGGTTCCAAGTGATATAAGAATTATGGTTGCAAGGCTTTTGATCTAATGTGATTATCATATTATTATAATCCATGAAATATAGCATGTTTAAGCTTTT
>CM039587.1:41348008-41432363 GCA_022457205.1 Saccharum spontaneum
ATTCATTATTTCTTGTGTTTTTTTAATACCTATCATCTTTTTGTCTTGCTTTTTATTTTGTTATTTTAGAGAAATTTAGAATAGGCCTGATTTCTATTGCACAACTGGAAGCTACATAGAGTGTTTTTAAATGTACGATCCACACTTCTCAGACCAGAATAAGGCACACTATGGAGCATACATATTGACAAACACTAAGAGATCTAATGCAGCAAGCAAAGATGATCATACTTTTAATATCATTAGATGCCCTCCAAGGCTCCAACAGCAGCAAGCAGAAAACCAAGATATTATTTTATGTAAAGAAATGTGTTATCCTTTATTTTAGTGAACTATCTCTGATTTTGACTAATGCAGACTTTTTATTCTGTTAATCTTTTACATTAATCTTCGCTTGTAACATGTTCTATGTGCCTGTCATTTACTGTTAGTAACCTTTATTTTTCTGTATAGGTTACTGCATACTCAGATGGCCAAGTCAAGGTCTACGAGCTCTTGGATTCATTGGAATTAGACAAGTGGCAGCTTCAGGTTTATCTAGCTACTGTTAACCATTTTCAAAGTTTTAAATTATGCTGTTTCAGTTTATTCTTGATTTGCAAACCAAAATGCCTTATGATTCGATCTTCTATAATTAGCATATGATCTTGTTTATCAAAATAAACTAATAATCTGATTCTTCACATTATTGTAGGCAGAGTTCCAAAACATTACTGATCCAATCTCCAGATTTGGAAAACCTGCATGCACTTCTGCATCAATAGCATGGAATCCAAGAAGAGGTGGAAGCCAACACGCTAGTTTTGCAATTGGCTTCAATTCAGACTCGCCTCATTTCAACTCTTGTAAGGTTTGTGAGATTTAGTTAACCTCTGGTTTTCCTCTTTGGTGTAGTATTGTCTGTAGAAGCTTCTTCAATACCCTAATAACTGGGAAACATCTTAAATTCCTATCACAACTATTCAGCAACTGATATGAGTCCTAAGTGAAAATATGCTCATATAGAATAACTAAAACAAAAAACAGTTACTCTCTAGACTAAGCTTATTCCTTTATTCAAGCTTCATTTATATTCCTAAAACCACTTTCGTAATTGATTTACATTTAGAGAAACTAAGAAAGAACTGTAACTGGGGGATTACTTTGGATGAGTCCCATTACCTTTCATGATGTGGCTCTGACTTTGTGGTTACTGTGTTGTCATATTATGTCTATTTCTTTCGTTAGTTGATGAACTGCTTTGTGGCTCCAGCAAGATTTTAATATACTGAAGATGAACAGATTTGGGAGTTTGAAGAAGCTCATCAGCGCTGGCTTCCACTTGTTGAGCTAGGTTCACCTGAGGATAAGGGAGATAGAGTGTGTGCTGTAGCGTGGGCTCCTAACATTGGCAGGTATCCCTGTGATCAAGCATTATATGCCTTTTTCAGCATAATTTGGTTGCTAGCTTGCTATTCTCAGTAACTCATTTCTTAATATGGATGTTGTGGTTGGGTGATTTTTTTATGTGTAAACACCCATGATTTTCATTGTTTTTCTAATGCATGATTGCTTTGATAACAAACTGTGGGCGCTGGGCAGGAATAGACAAGTAAAATCTGACTGATAAATCTTGCACTTATTGCCTACATATTGCATAAAGATCAGTACCTTACAGGTGTGTTTGATTGTAGGAAATTGTTATAAGGGAATGGGAGATGTGTGTTTAGAATTGGGGAATTGTCTTGATTGGTCAGTGAACATTGGAATCAATGGCTGGGAAAGGAATCGAGGGCTCAGCTCCCACTGTTCTAAAGCCAAGGGAGTTAATTAGGTTGGAATTGTTCTCAAGTGGAAGGTGGAGACATTGCAACTGTTCATCATGACTTTAGTTACTATTTCAAACCAACCAAACAGTTGAAAATGCTCTCTTTTGAAAACCCTCTCTTAGTTACCATCATATATGCAAAACAAAGAAATGAGACAAAATCAGGCTAGTTCCCCCACTAATTCCCAACTGCTGTTCCTATGTCCCTTCCATTGTTTGCCAAACAACCATTTCTTTTCTAAACCTGCTTTGCACGCTTTGATGTTAGGTTCTGCCTTAACATCATCCTGTGCTCCCTGCTATTCAACCTGTAGAGGACAGCAGAAGAAAAGGTCTAGGCCCTGTTTGGGATAGATTATGAGCCAATTCTGTTGGAGAAAATCCAGCTGAGGACCCTAAATGCCCAGATTTTTAGGCCACAGTCCCCCGAAGTGCGATGGCCGGCAGTGGCATGTGAATGGTGATGCGCAATCGGACGCATGGAAGCATTGAGAAAAATCCTACCAATTCCCAGCCTCTCAATGACCAAACAACCCCCTATATTTGGACTGCTAGACTGAAATGAATAATCAGGCATAACTGAGATCAGGCTGCTTGATGCTTTATTGAGCTTAGAAAGTTTTGGCAATTGGGGCTGTCAGAGCATCTCCAGCGGTCTCCCTATCACAATCCCCAATGAGAAAAAAAACTGTTTTTTGAGGGATTTTGTTGCTCCAGCAGTCATCCAATCCCACCCCTAATGAGGAAAAATAATTATCACCCCCCCATAATCCAGCCCCCCACCCCTCAAAGATGAGGGAGCCGAAAGAGCCCCCAATATGCCTTTTTTTTTGGCGGGTGTTGCAAGTACGGGTGGGAGACCGGTGAAGCTCCACTGTGCCATCAAAGTGGATCCATCGGAGGAGGGAGGGAGCTGGCTGGCCAACCAGGGCCTTCAGGCGAGGCGTGCAGAGGAGGTGATGGTGCCCGAGAAGAGGGAGGGGCGAGACGCCGCAAGCCTCTTCCTCTGTGCATCATCACGGGAGAGACTGAGAGAACAGAGGGAGAGGGAGAGAGACTAGTTTTGAGGGAGAAGAGAAGGGATCTCGTCTAGCCATTATGATCCAATGGCTTATACAGGAGCAGTTGAGTTGGGCCTGCCTGGTTCAGTTGGTCTGAATTCACAAGCTGGGCCAAATATAGCTGGATGAATATTGGGGTACTGCTGCAGCAACTCTCTCAAAAGCCCTGAAAACAGTGATAGACCTCTCCCAATACTAGGATACTAGAGGTGAGGTATTGGGAAACTGCTGGAGATGCTCTCATGACTATCAATTAATACTGAGTTTAAGTGATCATACTAGAACATGGGAGCCAACTGTTTCTTAAATATCTGTTTCAATGTAGCAGTTACTCTTTCTTTTTCCTTTTAACAATACTGACATGCTTCTATCTCCTTTGATGTGCTCTATTCCAGACCATACGAGATTATCGCAGTTGCAACCTGCAAAGGAATTGCAATCTGGCATATAGGTTTGAACACTGACGCTGATAGCGGACCTTCGGCACGGAACGTTGCTTTACTTAACGGCCACGATGGCGAGGTATAACTGAAACCTGTCCTTCATTTCAACACTAGGTATTTTATGCAACATTGTGGGCTTCCTGGAGAACATGGTGTTGACAGTTCCAGATCCTAGAAGTTTGAGAACTAAAATGTTTAGTAATAAGGAATATAGCATGCTTCAATCAAGTTTATAAATAAGGCTGGGCTCCAGTACTTACAGTGGATTCACCTTAGTCTGTTTTTTTGCACACTAGACCGCATCTGTTTTTGTGATTGTTTACGCTTGCATCTTACATTCTGAATCTGATTAGGTGTGGCAGCTGGAATGGGACATGGGCGGTATGACACTCGCATCAACCGGAGGAGACGGCATGGTTAAGCTATGGCAGGCTAATTTGGATGGAGTTTGGCATGAGCAGGCTGTTCTTGACTGCAGTGGATTACATGTCTAGGGCCTAGGTGTTTCAGAAAACAATTTTGTTCCGAGCACACTAGAAGTTGCTGCCCTTGCTGCAGAATTCTCCAGTATTTCTCTCACTTATCCCCATGAACTATTGTTGTGTGATTGGTTTGTCGCTATCAAAATTGGGTCATTAACGCGCGTGGGACCGCATTGAAAAGTCCAGAAAACCGAGGTACATTGGGGCCTTGTTTAGATGGTCAAAAAGGCCAATTTTTTTTGTACAGTACCTGTCACATCGAATCTTTAGACGTATGCATGGAGTATTAAATGTAGGTAAAAAAAAATTAATTGCACAGTTTGTCTGTAAATGTCGAGACGAATCTTTTAAGCCTAGTTAGTTCGTGGTTAGACAAATTTTGCCAAATAACAACGAAAAGTGCTATGGGAATTTTTCTCCAAAATTTTTGTCATCTAAACGGGCCTGGTTGAACCTTCTAATTGGGGAAGCTACGCAGCGTTGAGCCTAAGCTATTGGACGGAGGTCGAGATCAACCACGTGCTTCCCACGTGCTGCGCAGGTGTTCATGCTCCTTTAACAAATGGTTTGAAATCTTCGGCAGGTTCTTTCAGATAACACTGATATGCTTGTACCATTAAAAGCAAAACATACGACGACCTTCCCCCCCCAGATCAGTCCAATCAAGTTTATTTCATGATGTATTAGATTTAAGATTAGCGCTAGGTTTTTCATATGCTCTGATTTGGAAGTAGGGAGATAGGAAATTGTGGCATATTGTGCATCCGCTAAGGAACGATGCTACTCCCTCCATTCTCAAATAAATCAATTCCTATAATCTATGTTAGTCAAACTTTATAGAAAAGTGTAACATCTATAACATAAAATAAGCATCTTATGAAAATATATTTTATGGTAAATCTAATGATACTAATTTGACACCATAAATCTTAACATTTTTTTCTAAAAATAAAAATTTGGTTAAAGTTTAAATTTTTTGACTTAAGACAACTCTAGGAATAAATTTATTAAGATACGGGAGTATGTCTACATGCATATATACAAACTAAAAAAAAAGGAGCCGCATACGATCAAACTTTCCTAGGCATACCTAATTTAGGTGTTTTACATAAACTGAATGGAGCCCAGCGCATATGTGCACCCATTGTAATACTGATCCTGGCGAACCTGCAGAGATACCATATGCCCAATACTATTTGTGGAAATACCCATTGGTAAACCTGCTGCAGGCAAATAAGGGAAGTTACTGAAGTGTTTTGATCTTCAAATGCAAGGTCAGGGACTCAGGGCAATCTATAGGACCTGTCTGGCGTGAATATGCTTTAATTTCCATGTAACATTTTATGCGCCTTTAAAGTAAAAAATGCAAAACATTAATATTTTATACTTCTTTGCTTAATATATGATGAGAAAGAACAGAAATGGGGGCACAAGAAGAGGAATCGAGTATGGAAGATTGTTATAAACAGGGTCTTCTATCTACTGTGCTACTACTATTTATTAAGTAAAAACAGTGAAGCTTTATGTCACTCCATTGAAGCTCAATTGAGTTAGGCTATCCGCACTCGTGATCCTCTATTTTTATCCTCTATATATCTTGGTCATCAAGATTCTCTTCTCTATATTTATTTCTTCCGCACCCATCCATCCTTTATATCATCCTCTATCCACTGTGGGGCTCACTTATCACTTTATCTAAATATATCCATGTGAGATCTAGTTTTGAAGTATTTATTAAAACGAATTCAATGGTGTAATCGGAATTTAATTTGATTTTTTGGTTTGTGAGTTATAATATTTTTTTAGTTAGTAGCAGCAGTGGGGCCCGCGCATGCGCTCTCTCACTCCCATCTCACGCCAAACAACAGCAGCAGTAGTGGGGCCGCGCATGGGGCGGGTAGTGGACGAGCGCTATCCCGCTCAGAATAGCGGACATCGTGGCCAACCTGATCTATAGCGCAGCAAATACCGGAAGCGCTACGGGGCTTTCTTACGCTACGTTGTCCTGCAGGAACGCATAGCGTGTGCGAGTGCAGACAGTCTTAGCTGTCTTTTTCCATTCTGAGCCAGGTAGTTAACTGTAAACGTATCATCAAAGACTACATGGCACCAACTCTAAGGAAAAAGGACACTGGATGGCACAATCTTCTTGGGCCAATGATACCGAGAGGGGAGAAACAACAGCCAGCCTATGGGATATTGGCACTAGTCGTAATCGGTACAGCTAGGTCCGATAGGCAACCACCAAGTCTCTCTCTTTAAAAACCTGAGCTTTGCTCATAGCTCTATCTTCTCCAGGGGACTCAAGAGATCAAAAGGCAATTGCAAGGGTGGAAGAAAAATCTAGCCTTAACATCCCAAGTGACAACATAACCCCTCTGATGGATAGTAGCAGTGGCAGCCAGGACAAGAAATCCAAAGAAAATGATCGCCGTGAAGCAAAAGGTTCACCATTTTCTTGCTTTGCTTTGTTTTGCCTAACCTTTGTTCACTGTCTCTTCTGAAGTCTGAACCTGTAGCTTTTTAGTTAATATCATTGTGTTCAAGATAATAGCTTATATGATTTCGTTATTTTAAGAGATCTCGCACCAACATATTCTAAACCTCCATGATTTATTTCCATGTTCATGAAAACTAAAATACAGTGACCATTTAGGATACCCTATAACTGACAAAAACTGAGGGGACAAACAGGACGCCATGTGATTTACCACCAGACCAGCCTAATGAAGTGCAGAGGATTTAGCCCCTTCGACTTCGAGCATACGAAAAATAGGGGAAAATTATTCCTAAGAAAACTGCAAATTCCGTTGGCGAACATAGGATTGGCAACCATAATATATTTTTATATGGTTTGCTAATGTTTTTTTTCTTACTCTCGTGATCAACTGTATCCTTTCACAATTATTGCAGAAGCTAATAGCACTGCACAGCATTTTGTTGACTTCACGGAAGAAGAGGAAGATCTTGTTTTCAGAATGCACAGGCTTGTGGGGAACAGGTACACTATATTTATGTGTTGCTAAAATCAGACAAAATAATGTCTTCCATTCCACTAATTGTGTTGCTCATACAATGGCATTATGTAGGTGGGAGATTATAGCAGGAAGAATCCCAGGAAGGACAGCAGAAGAGGTAGAGATGTTCTGGTCCAAAAAACACCAGGAAAGATGAAATCGAGGCCTTAGATTTATATCGATAATATATGCAAGTATGTGCTGAAAAAGAAAACCTTTAAACTGGCAAAATTGAAGAAAGCCAAATAGTATTATTATGGCAGCTCCAACAGTGATAGTTCAACTAGGTCATACAGATTCACCTCAGCTGAAGAGCTCTCTCTTATTTCCCAGCCAGGCTGGATCAAACTACAAGGCTATTGTTGGAGCCCACAGTGAGGTGTAGATGAGAGGAAAGAAATGATATGGGGGACCGCCCATTATAAGATGTTTATAGTTAAATTATCGGAGAGCTTGTCTTATGTACTATTCTTTAAATGATGTAGCAAAATATGAGCTAGTTTGCTAGCTCAATCCTTGGAGACGCCCTGAGTTTGCACAAGGAGTGCTGTGGATTTGGCATTATCAAGTGAGTTAGAAGTGTTAATGGTTTTCAGTTTGTGTACATCTTGTTATGACATGATGCCAATTTTGTAAAAAGCACAGTAAGAAAATGTATAAAACACCAGAAAATATCAATCATGTTTTAGAAGGTGTATACAGTATAGTACGCCATAAGAAAAGATGAATACAGTTGCCTCTTACAACTTCACTCTTGTGTACCCAGCCGGCACAGATCTTCAGTAAAGCAGTTTCTCATGGTGGATGTGAGCTGTTACCAGCTGATAGTACCAATGCTGAAAAGAACAATGCCCACAGTGCAGACAGTACCAAAAGACCATACTTCACACTCTAGTTTAATAGACACAACTCCATACCAAAGGCATATTAAGACATTCCTATAGAACATCAAAAAAGTAGTCTAAACCTTGTCCAATCTCCCAAATCGAAAGGCCTGTTCCCCAATTCCGCGCTTCATCCAAACGTACAGAAAGTGACATCAGTGTTGGATAAAATACAGCATGCTTCACACCTTCATCCGAATAGATGAAAAAATGCTCCAAACTTTGCTCATCCCACTGCAAAGATGGCTTGTGCTTCTCAAGTAAATGAATGAAATCTCTTCCAGTGATAGCACCACCACCAGTGCCTATGTGCAAACATTAATAAGACATTGGAGGTTCTTCGGTAAGTGGAAAAATGAAGAGGAGGGGGGGTTGGGGGAGGTGGGCAATTTGGTTAGTATGAATCAACATGTATACAAGTGCTACATAAGTCAATAAGTCATCCTCCCCCAAAAAAAAAATAGTCATTAAGTCATAATATAATTTGATGGAAGCACCAAGTATGGCATTACATAAATACGGAAGGCTATGGAGAAGAGTTATGGGCCTCCAGACTTCAGTTCACAAGGGCCAAAATATACGATTGCTAAGAAAAAAAAATTGGGCCAAGGGAGCTGTGGCCGGTTGCCCGACGTGTGCCTCTACCGCTCTACTGTCTTCAGTTCTCTCCCCAAAATTAAACTGCATATATATGAAAAAGATTCAGCACCAGAAACAAATTTTTAACCAGTCAACTACCAGCGAAAGTTGTCCACAAGTATGTGTAATGCTATTAATTTTAGGAGCGTGCGGTGGTTCCTGCGGCGCTGGCACCGCTGGAGCCGGGAGATGCAGTGGAAGTTGGCAGGGGGGCGGGATCAGGGAGAGAGGCGGCAGAAGAGGTGGGGGGAGGCGCACACGCAGGGTCAAGAGATCAGGACAGAGCAGGCGTGGGTGGATCAGAACGATGATGGCTCTATTACCCTCTGGTCGACCTGATCAGTAGAGATGGCTGCAGCTTTTTAGGCTGTTGCTGCATACTATTTTACCTATTTTACCTGTTACCTACTGTAACTGTTAGGGGAGGCTGGAGCAGCTGCAGCCATCTTTACCGAGCAGGCCCATTTATGTTTTGGATGGAGGATGTCCAGGGCGTGTGACCTGGTTGGAAGCAAATACTTCTCAGTCACTGGGAGGTGGAGTTCATCCAACCCGGTGGCCATAGAAACCAGGTTCTATTGACCAACCCTATGACTTGTTGATGGTTTTTGAAATTGCCCAAAATGTAAAAGACACAAACTTCAGAACAGATTGATCCTTCGATGTGTATCTACTACTCCCACATTTTATAATACATTAATACTGCTTCAGGACCAATGAAATTAAGTTTTTTTAGAGAAGCATAAAATCAGTGTTCATAAGAAACATAACTTCTCTAGTGTAGGTCAAATATAAACTCCAAGAAGGTATAATTTCAGATCACACTTGGGAAATGTACCACATGCTCCCCATGGAACATCAACATGATCATGTTAAACTACATTGAGTACATGTTATCTGTAAGTTTAGTGAAAATCCGAACAGCATACAGAAGAAATATGGGTGAACTTTTGTTGCCCACAGCTATACAGAAGCTTACTTGATCATGTCAAAAGAAAAGAGGAGAAAGATGAGTTATATGTACCTCTAGACAGTAGAAAATCATTCCCATAAAAATTGATGCCAAGGAATATCATCTGTGAATGTGAAGTGCTACCAGAGGAACCTTTGGCTGAAAGAAGTGTTGCTAAAGAATCATGTACCCACTTCAGAGGTGCACTGGGACCAGGATTTTGAGGTCCTGAGAAATCGTATGTCATAAGAGAAAAACCATCTAAAGTGTCAGCCAGATGCATGAGATCTTCCGGTCCAAAGTCCTGATTATTGAGCTTTTGCATTCTCGGAGCAGGGATAACATAAATTAATTCCAAATGGCGGCTACTTGATTTGGAACTGACTGAATGCAAAGCCTCCCCCAGCTGCTTAAGAAATTGAAGTGCCTGTCGAAAACCACAAAATGATCATGAAGAATAACCATGTTATGACCGGCATCTCGTACAAGAGGAGATCGACAAGTGGCTAGGAGCAGCCGGACACCAGGGCTCGGTTTGGGGCTGGAAGCCCAATTATCTTCATCAATATTATTATTAGGAATATTATTATTATTAGGAAGTATTTTATAAATTATTAGGAGGAGAGAAGGATATATATATTTGGAAGACTCTATGAGATAATTAAGCAGAAACAATACAGTTGTTTCCGGCTTCATCAGGGAGCCAGGAGTTGCCCTAGCCGCTGCTGCCCCTCGCGCCCGCGCAGCCACGGCGCCCCCGCGCCGTCTTCCTCGCGTGCTCAAGCCTCGACCTCCTCCCTCCTACTCGTACAACCTGAGATCAATCCCCGGTAGGACTATGGCGCGGACTGCCTGAGGCCGCCGCTACCTGGGAGCCCCTTGATGAGTTCCGGGGTGCTTACCCCGCGTTCCAGCTCGAGGACGAGCTGTTTTTGCAGGCGGGGAGAGATGTTATGACCGGCATCTCGTACAAGAGGAGATCGACAAGTGGCTAGGAGCAGCCGGACACCAGGGCTCGGTTTGGGGCTGGAAGCCCAATTATCTTCATCAATATTATTATTAGGAATATTATTATTATTAGGGAGTATTTTATAAATTATTAGGAGGAGAGAAGGATATATATATTTGTAAGACTCTAAGAGATAATTAAGCAGAAACAATACAGTTGTTTCCGGCTTCCTTGAGCCGGGAGTTGCCCTAGCCGCCGCTGCCCCTCGCGCCCGCGCAGCCACGGCGCCCCCGCGCCGTCTTCCTCGCGTGCTCAAGCCTCGACCTCCTCCCTCCTACTCGTACAACCTGAGATCAATCCCCAGTAGGACTAGGGTTCCTAGCAAACCGCCAGTGATATAAACAACTGATGATGTTTCAATGCTCTGAGAGCCTCTGAAAAATCTTTATCAATTATTTTTAACCATCATTTTTCCTCAACAGTCAATGTACTGTTCTACAACATTTGCAATGACAGTATCATTAACATGCAAAAAACATGATCATCTGTGTGATTGGTTAGCCAAAATTGACTTGCTTGCTAAAAGATCTTCAACCAGGGTTATGTTTTTGCCATTTTAATCTTTTCTTTCTAAACATGCCAGATACAATCTTGTACTAATAAAAAGTATGATGTCTGTTCAGATCTGTCATGGATATCTAAAAAAGGTGATATATTTCAATTTTCCACTTTCAGTTTGGAGTTACAGAATTGTTTGGCATGGATTCAAGAATACAAGAACAGCCTGCCAAACGTTCTTCTTAGTGGTATATGGTTCACAAAGCATGTGCTTTGTTAACCTTCTCTATAGATTGGAGAGGCTATTGGTGCAATCAACTACTACTTCAGAAAGGTAAGATGATGATGAAAAGAATGCAAATCTTATACTCCCTCCATTCCAGTTTATAGGTCATTTTTGGCTTTTCTAGGTACATGGCTTTTGCTATGTATCTAGACATATCGTAGATCTAGGTGCATAGCAAAAGCTATGTACCTAGAAAAGCCAAAACGACCAATAATTTGGGACAGAGGGTGGTATATGACAAGATTACATGGGTGCTCAAGCTGCCATATCTGGTACTGGTAGTTCAGACATGACCATGCAAGTTCATTTGTTAAATTAAAAACAATGATGCTGCAGAATGATAACTGAAGTACCATGTAACGTAGCTCTTGATCATCCAGCACACCATAAATAGCCCACCTTGACCAGGATTCGAGCACAATACCATCATAGCCCTTATCCCTATAAACTGACAGCCAGAAGTCAGGCCATCATAAAGCATATGTTTATCTGGAAATGAGATGGTACACGATTTTACCTGCATTCACTCACTATTAGATCAATAGCTTTTTCTTTTTGCTTCTTTTCCAATAGTAAAACAGCAGGAAATGCTTCCAAGACAATTCTCGGTACTACCTGGAAAACAAGAATGAAAGCCAAAACTCAACTGTGGAAAACCTTCATTCTCTCATACTGTATGTACTATGCAGAGTTGCAGACTGCAAATAAAAGTACAAAACATCGCTAACCTATCATTTTTACCCACAGCTACGCTAATCTGATTGAAGTACCACTTTTTTGTTTTTATTTTATATTTTTCATGCTATTGGGGACAAAATACAACTTTTCTGGGATATAACACACACAAATACAGCCTGGAGCCCTGGAGAATAAATTTAGAGATCAAATCACATCATAGATTAGACAATGCCAACATGACCATAGTCACATAAAACGGGTTCACCACCTTCGACCCTCGACCAGGGTTCGTCGACCCCGACCCGGGTTCACGGGTTCATTTTCGACCCGAAGTGTAAAAATCTATCACGAGTAGCGTACCACGTACCGCGACCCCGTACCTCGACCCCATCGACCTAGAAACTTTGTGACTATGAACATGACCAACAGTTCAACACGACGCGTAATATAGCCCATTGTAAAGGAAAACTGGAGAAAGACAAGTAGATGGTTACCAGAGACCCATTGCTTTGAAGTTCAGAGACCCATTTGGCATCAAAATTGTGTTCTCCTTCCAGAACTAGCTTGTTCCTATCACTGAAGAAATTATGCATTAGAAAAACAGCTTGATGAAGGAAGATAGTTGGAAACTGCTTTGCTATAGGGAATCGACAGACCTCTTCAAATCGTACCACACTGGTGATACATGAGTAAGCTTTTTGCTGAACAACTTTGCCATGTCATATCCTTTGGAGTTCCTGCATCATGAGCTCCCACATTAATTCAACAAGCATGACAGCTAATGGCATGACATTCAAATGCAAGACATTGAGGTGATGATGATGAAAATCAGATTTATGAAATCCTGTTGGTGCAAGGACGGATTTCGCAAATCTGATTTTCATCATCATCGGTCTTGCATTTGAATGTTATGCCATTAGCTGCTGTTGGATTATGAGTATATTAGGCCCATGAGGCTAGGCCCATGAGACCCATGTATGGCTACCTATATAGCTACCCTTCTAGGGTTAGCCCAAATCAATAGAGACACACTTTCTAACATGGTATCAAGCTAGGGTCTTTCTCTCCCTTCCCTGACCCGCCGCCCAACCGCCGGCGCTCCTTCTGGAGCAGCTGCCGCCGGCCATGGCTGGCCGTCCTCCCTCCCCTCCTCCTTCCACCTACACCCATTTCCCCCCTCTTCCCTCCCCATGGTCTCAAGTTGTGGATCCCCTTGTCTCCGCTGGCCCGCAGGCACAGCCGCTGCCCCCTTACAGCGCCGCCGCCGCCCGGCCTGCTGCTGTCCAGCCCCCTCCGCCTGGTCTGCAAGCGCCGCCCCTCCCCCTCCCTTCCCACAACGCCCCTCCTTCTGGTCTGCAAGCACCGCCCCTACCCCTCCCTTCCCGCAGCGCCGCTGCTGCCTTTACCGCTGGCACGGGCACCGGGGGCGGGGGCGGTGGGGCAGTTGATGCTGCTGCCGCCGACGGGACTCCTGTGGCCGAAGATCCTGCTGGTGCTTCCCTGGTGACTGCCGGTGCAGGACCGGCGACCCTCCAGGCTGCTCTGGCCGGTCTCCTGGGCGCGGACGCCGGGGCTGTGGGTGCCGACCATCTCCAAGCCGCCCTGGCTGCCCTCCTGCGCGCCGGCGGCCAACCCGCGCCTGCTGCCGCGCCCGATGCTGCTACCATCGTCCGGGCAGCCATGGCCGCAGGTGGGGGTCTGGCACAGGGGGTCTTCCCTGCCCCACCGCCGCCGCCACGACTTCACGGCACGGACTCCGACTCTGCGCTCGCCGCCGCACTTGTGTCTGCGCGGGCAGCGGCCGCAGCGGGACAGGCCCGTGTCCATGCAGCTGCCCTCGCCTGGGAGCGCGAGCGCGATGCCGCTGATGCTCTGGCCCGCCAGATCGCCGAAGCGGAGCACCTCCTCGCTCACGACATCGGCGCTGCTTCCTCCGGCTCGACGGGCCCCCGCGTCTCCACCACCGCGGTCCTCTGGCACGATCCGACCGATCCCCTCGTGGCCCAGCTCCACTACCAGGCCGGAGGTGTGCAGAACATCCGCCTGCTCGTCCCGGTCGTGCTCGAGCCCGAGTCCCCCTCCTACGCTCGTTGGCGGGACCTGGTCCTCCTCACCCTCCGCCGCTACGCCCTCGACGATCACGTCCTCGCCGATGCCCCTGTCACGGCCCAAACCCCCTCGTGGCTGCGCCTTGATAGCATCGTCCTCTCGTGGATCATCGGGACGATCTCCCTCGACCTCCACGACCCTGTTCGCAACTCTGCGGATGCTCGCCAGGCCTGGCTGGCGCTCGAGGGCCAGTTTCTGGGCAACGCCGAGGCCCGGGCTCTGAGGCTCCATGCGAGTTTCCGGACCTTCGTCCAGGGTGACCTCTCTGTTGGTGAGTTCTGCCGCAAGATGAAGACCATGGCAGACTCCCTTGGTGACCTTGGCTGGCCCGTGGAGGACCGCATCCTCGTCCTCAACGTCCTCCGTGGGCTCAGCGACCACTACGCCCACCTCCGGACATGGATCACCCGCCAGCGCCCCTTCCCCACCTTCCTCCAGGTCCGTGACGATCTTATCATGGAGGAGCTGACTCAGGATCTCCAGCCTGGGTCCACCACCGCCCCGGGTTCCTCGACTTCCTCGACGGCCCTTGCGGCCACTCCACCGCGTCCGCTCACTCCACCGCGTCCGTCCGCTACGCCGCCGTCGTCCCTTCTGGGTCCTCCTCCCTCTGGGCCGAGCAGAGGTGGGGGGCGTGACGGTCGCTATCGCCGCGGCACTGGACGTGGGGGGCCGTGGTGGTGGCGGGGGCAACCATGCGCCGACAGCACCACAGGGCACACCATGGCCTTCCTTCCAGAACCCGTGGTCCGGGCGCATCTCTATGTGGCCCTTCCACGCCCCCGGTGGCGAGCCTCGTCCACCAGCGGCCATGTTCACTGGTGCTCCACCTCTCGGCGTCTCCCCTACGTCACCGTGGGCTACACCTTCCGGCAGCTCGCCCGGGATTGCCTGCTGGGATCAGGCGGCCCTGACTCGTTCGTTCAGCACAATGGGCCTAACACCTCCTGTCGGTCCTGAGTGGATCGCTGATTCGGGAGCCACCTACCACACCACTCCTGATGCTGGTATACTTTCTTCTGTCCATTCTCCCTCTTCTTCTCTCCCTTCGTCCATTATGGTCGCAAATGGTTCATGTCTTCCTATCACGTCTGTAGGTACCGCCGGTGCTCATGGCTCTTTTCGTCTTCCTGATGTTCTTGTTGCTCCTTCTATGGTTCACAACCTTCTTTCTATTCGTCATTTTACAGCTGACAATTCCTGTTCTGTGGAATTTGACTCTTTTGGTCTTACTGTAAAGGATTTGGCTTCCCGGCGTCCTCTGCTCCGATGTGACAGCACGGGCCCCTTTACACTCTTCGCTTCCCGACGGCGACTTCATCTTCTTCGCCGTCCATTTTGTCAGCTGCTTTCGCCGCCTCTACTTCCTCTACCACTTGGCACAGGCGCCTCGGCCATCCTGGACGTGATGCCCTGATGCAGCTCAGTCGTAGCTCCGGTCTTCCATGTACTCGAGCTCATAAGTACTATCTTGTGGTGGTCGATGATTTCTCTCATTACTCGTGGACCTTTCCCCTGCGTGCGAAGTCTGACACTTTTTCCACGCTTCTTCATTTCTTCACTTGGGTGTCCACACAATTCGGCCTCACCATCAAGGCCGTCCAGTGTGACAATGGTCGCGAGTTTGATAACTCCACATCTCGTGCTTTCTTCCTCTCTCACGGTGTTCAGTTGCGCATGTCCTGCCCATATACCTCTTCACAGAATGGCAAGGCAGAGCGCATGATTCGCACCATGAATGACACCGTGCGCACCCTTCTGTTTTAGGCGTCTCTCCCTGCTCGCTTCTGGGCGGAGGGACTGCACACCTCCACCTACCTCCTCAACCATCTTCCTTCCGCTGCCTGTCCCGCTCCTACGCCACACCACGTTCTTTTCGGTACCCCTCCTCGATATGATCACCTTCGAGTCTTCGGGTGCGCGTGTTACCCCAACACCGCTGCCACTTCTTCCCATAAGCTGGACCCCCGTTCGACTCTCTGTGTTTTCCTCGGGTACTCCCCGGATCACAAGGGGTACCGGTGTTTTGATCTTACCTCCCGACGAGTTCTCATCTCTCGCCATGTGGTGTTTGATGAATCCGTCTTTCCCTTGTCCAGCACACCCACCACCACTCCGGCTCCTGATCCCTCCTTTTTTCCCTCTGACACGGTGGTCCAGCCACCTTTTCCGTTGTCTCCTGCAGGTACTGCTTCACCACCCTCCTTGCTGGGCACCTGTCCCGGCTCCCCGGCCGGTCCGGGCACGTCGTCCTCTAGCGCGGCACCCTCGTCCCCCGCTACTGCCCTGGGGGGGGCATGCCGGTCGCCGTCGCCTGGTGCTGCCCCGGCACCTCCGCCGTCGCCTGCTGTTGCCCCGGCACCTCCTTCGCAGTTCCGTACCGGCGCAGGCCGCAGCCGCCGCCACTCACGGTCCCTTCTCCGCCGGGGACACCGACACCACCGTCGCAGTCCCCGCCGGCCCGTGACGCACCGCCGGTCTACCACCCGCCGCTTCTTCACCGACACCCGCGGCATGTTCACCCGATGGTGACACGACACGCGACTGGCACACTGCCACCCCGGGCCCTTGCGACATCGACCGGCGACATGCCGATCTCCTCAGTACCCTCTTCCGTCCGTGATGCCTTGTTGGATCCTCACTGGCGCCGCGCGATGGAAGAGGAGTACGCCGCGCTCCTCGCCAACCAGACGTGGGAGTTGGTGCCCCGGCCGCCGGGCTCCAACATCGTCACCGGCAAGTGGATCTGGACCCACAAGCGCCGGGCTGATAGCACTCTCGAGCGCTACAAGGCTCGCTGGGTCCTCCGGGGCTTCACTCAGCGCCCTGGGGTCGACTATGATGAGACCTTCAGCCCGGTGGTCAAGCCGGCCACCGTTCGCACTGTGCTCTCGCTGGTGCTTGCTCGGTCATGGCCCGTCCATCAGCTGGACGTCAAGAATGCTTTTCTGCACGGCCAGCTCACCGAGACAGTGTGCTGCAGTCAGCCGGCGGGGTTCGTTGATTCCTCCCGTCCTGACATGGTCTGCCGACTCAACAGGTCCCTCTACGGCCTCAAGCAGGCACCCCGGACGTGGAACCATCGGTTTGCTGCTTTCCTGCTGACACTGGGGTTTGTGGAGGCCAAGTCTGATACCTCTCTGTTTATCTATCACCATGGAGCTGACACTGCGTACCTGCTGCTCTATGTTGATGACATTGTCCTCACAGCCTCCAGTGAGCCACTTCTCCGCCACATCATTGCCGCTCTTCAGCAGGAGTTTGCTATGAAGGATCTGGGTGTGCTCCACCATTTCCTCGGGGTCACTGTTGAGCCTCATTCTGTCGGGTTACTTCTTCACCAGCGGCAGTATACTCGAGATATCCTAGAGCGGGCTGGGATGACTGACTGCAACCCCTGCTCCACTCCGGTTGATACTCAGGGCAAGTTGTCAGAGGCTGAGGGCCCTCCAGTGTCAGATCTCACTGCATACCGGAGTCTTGCTGGTGCCCTTCAGTACCTCACCTTCACCCGGCCGGACATCACCTATGCAGTTCAGCAGATCTGCCTTCACATGCATGATCCCCGGGAGCCTCACCTCACTGCTCTCAAACGCCTCCTCCGCTACCTCCGAGGCACGATCGACTACGGCCTACTCCTTCACCGGTCCTCCTCGGCCGAGCTCGTCGTCTACACTGACGCCGACTGGGCAGGGTGTCCGGACACCCGGCGCTCCACCTCCGGCTACGCTGTCTTCTTGGGCGGCAACCTGGTGTCTTGGTCGTCTAAGCGCCAGCCGGTGGTCTCCCGGTCCAGTGCCGAAGCGGAGTACCGCGCTGTTGCTAACGGCGTGGCTGAGGCCTCCTGGCTCCGGCAGCTCCTCGCCGAGCTCCACACTCCGCCCTCCCGGAGCACGCTGATCTACTGCGACAATGTCAGCGCGGTCTACCTCTCCACCAACCCCATCCAACACCAGCGGACGAAGCACGTGGAGATCGACCTACACTTTGTCCGGGATCGGGTTGCCCTCGGCGAGGTGCGGGTCCTTCATGTTCCGACCACCTCCCAGTTCGCGGACATCTTCACCAAAGGCCTCCCGTCCACGACCTTCACCGAGTTTTGCTCCAACCTCAACATCACCAGTGGCTAGTTGCATCTGGGGGGGCTTGTGTGTGTTCTTTCTTCTTTCTTGTCCAGTCTGGAACTCCGCTGCGCTTGTAGTTCAGACTGCGGGGGGTGTTGGATTATGAGTATATTAGGCCCATGAGGCTCGGCACATGAGGCCCATGTATGGCTACCTATATAGCTACCCTTCTAGGGTTAGTCCAAATCAATAGAGACACACTTTCTAACAGCTGCCATGGGATCCATTTTCACGCAAATTGGCATCTATGACCAACAAAAAGAAACACATGTAAAAGCCAATTATCAATCCATGGGATCCATTGCCAAACTAGTTTTAAACAGAACATGTTAATAGCCCATGAAACCCAATCCCCAGTAAACCAGTTTGAGCTGAAAATCATTAGAAACCTGGTTCTAGTTCTACTGCTATAAACAGTAGGTTCGCTCTACATATAAACCAGAAACAAAACACTGTTAAGATGAGTTATACAAGGAACGTGGCTGACCTATTCATGTGCCTCCTACAGAATTATAGCGGTTTGATATTGTGATAGTGCAACAGTAGAGAAGCTCACGAAGGAAGGTAGATACCATAAGCATGCACGGAATTGCAGAAGTGACGCACCAGGGGGTCACATAGGCGAGGACGGGGTTCGCGAAGTTGCGCTGCGACCGGTTATCGGAAACCCTTGTGTGCTCCTGCATACAGCACGCCGGCATCACGTGGTCCAGCAGCAGGGGGGTGGGGGAGGCACCGCGTCAGTGGCCACTCTAGTAAGGAGTTCAGCTATAACGACAAACGATTGGATCGAGCAATACGACCGCGAGGTGCTTACAGCGAGGATCTCTCGTGCGGAGACGTCGCGCTTGACGAGACCGCGCTCGTAGACGGAGTGGGCGGTAGTCTGTAGCATCTGGGAGTGGGGAGGGGACCGGGAGAGGAGGCCGGAGAAGCCAAGGGCGGCGAGGACGAGCACCAGGAGGAGGAGGGGAGCGAGGAGGGTGAGACGCAAGCCTGAGGCGGAGGGTGGCGCTCTTGCATCGGAGGACGGCGGCGACGGGTCGCGGGGTCTCCGGCGGTCTCGCCTCCTCGGCGGCATTTCTCCGGCGGTGGCGACGAACGACGAGCCCACGAGGGAAGAGTGGATCGTGATGTGATGAGTTGTCCAAACTGGGCTGGCCTTCTGGCTTCTCGGTGGTTTGGGGCTTTGGGCTGTAGGATTCCGACTCGGCTGCATGGCCGAAGCCCATTATAAGCTATCAACGGGCCTATTCGGGGGTCGATACGAAACCCTAGGCGGCTTTAGCCATTAGACTGGACTGATTGACCGCACCGATTACCGCGATACGTTCCCGATTCCAACCCGTCTTCGTCCGCTCCGGCCACTCGCTTCGCCGCCGCCGGTCGCCACCCGCAAGGTGAGGACCCGCGGATCCATGGTTACGAGAGTTTTCTGTTTTTATTGCAAAAAGCTTCCTTGATGTGGTTTACTTACCACTGATGACGCGGTAGGTTTGGAGGATAAGATTCGGGACGGATGGCTTCTGGTGGGCCGCAGTTCCGGTACACGCAGCCGCCGTCGAAGGTGCTCCACCTGCGGAATCTGCCATGGGACTGCACTCCCGAGGAGCTGGTCGAGCTGGGGACCCCCTTCGGCAAGGTCGTCAACACCAAGTGCGGCGTCGGCGCCAACCGCAATCAAGCATTCATCGAATTCGTGAGTACCACCAGCTTTCCCCCCCTGCTTATGTTAGCCAGTCCTGACTCGTTTTCAGCCTCTTGTCTGTCTGGTGGACACGGAGATGGCAGAACCTAAGTACCATACTGTATGTAGATCGGACTCGGGCATATTTAAAGAGTTCACCTCTTCATCTTTTCCGGACCATTAGTACTGAATTGTGGCAAAGTGGTTGTAATGTATACATTAGCTATCCAGATAGTTTTGGAGGAGAAGCTGTGTTCTCTGGCTCATGTTGCTGTTTATTTAAATCGACGAGTTGGATGTGCCAGTTAAATAGAGGTTTGTCATTGGAACTGGAATTGACCAATTCGATTTGACTCTGCAATTAGTAATGGTTGTACCTCCTCTCTTTCTTATCACCTAGGTTCTACGATATGTGGTGGAAGTGAAAATGAACAATCGTAACCCCATTAAGATGCCGTAGCACAAGAAAAGTCCCATGTATATGTTCTCATGGACTTCCTTTTTTTGGTTAAGACAAATGAGATGACTGAAAGATGTAATTTGTCTTTGATTTGTTTTTTTGGGGTGTGTGTGTGTGTGTGTTGGGGGGGGGGGGGGGGGGGGGAGGGGGGGATGGGCCATGATGTGTAAATATCAATGCTCCTGAGCAATGTGAGGTGACTGCATGTTCTTTTAATTCCTTTTATTGTTTTGCAGGCTGACCAAAATCAAGCAATTGCCATGATATCATATTACGCATCGTCAGCAGAGCCAGCACAGGTAAGAGGGAAAAATGTGTACCTTCAGTACTCCAATAGACAGGAGATTATCAACAACAAGACAACTGGGGAAGGTTCAGGCAACGTTTTGCTTGTGGGAATGGAGGGTGTGGCGCCAGATTCTGTCAGCATTGATGTTCTACACGTGGTAAGGATGTTAACAGTTGCATCGAGATTTATGTTATTTAGGCCAACTGATTTTATCTGCAGGAATACTTTGATGTGCCAGGACTGTCTTAGTAACTTCTAGCACATTGTTTTGCATGATCTGAATGGATTAGCAAGCCGTTGTCACGGAGTATCATGGCAGGCAGCATCTGGAACACATGTGTGTGTTTGTTTCCTCTCCCTTACTCATCGCTGCCCTACTCCTCCCTTCCCCTCCCATACCCTCCCCTCCCCTCCCCCTGTCCCTCTTCTCTCTACCCGTCCCCTCCCATACCCTTTCATCCAAGTATCCCTCTTTGGATTGGTCGCATCTACCTTCATCGATGTCCGTTTTAGTTTCTTGTTGTTTTAAGTTGTGTTCTAATTAGTGCCTAAGATTGGTGTATGCATTTTTCTCAATGGAGGTCGTTTAAGATTGGTAGCTGGCATATTTGTACGATTATTATCAAGTGCTCTTCCCTGGATTGCTGGAGTTCCTTTTTTTTCTGCCGATATGATGCTTTCTTTAATCTTTCTTATGATGTATCCAAGTTATATCGACACTGCTCGTACTACTTGAGTAGAAAATCATCCCTTGAAAGTGATAAGGAACATCATGAAGATTCTGTTTTTTGTGGGTTTGTTTTACAAATTAGATAAATTAGATTAGAAGTAGTCAGTGCCACATATTCTTGTTTTCAATAACAAAGCCTTTTAGTCCCAAACAAGTTGTGGTAGGCTATAATTGAAACCCAACATGAGCCATCAGCCTGGGAAAAGAAGAGAAAAGAAACATAATTATAATGCATCAATAATAGGGAATGAATATTCTTGTTTTCACTAAGGTAAATATAATGAACTTGATTGGCACAAATATTCTGTTCTTTTTGTCATGTCTAGTTGCACTGATTTGTTTAACGAAACAGGTTTAATACCATCTTGCGAGTGGGATTTTAGCTCTCTTATTACAGATCTGCAAGATGCCAACTCGAATTATATGCAATATTCTGTATGGTGATTAGAAAAATTAGTTTACAATCTTCTGTATGATGATTAGATTAGATTTTTTTGCAATCTTTTGTGTTCTTTACAAGAACTATCTTGTCTTTATGCTCCATAGTGTCATTTGGTTGACACACTTTTAATACGCTGTTAAGGCGAACTTCAAAATTGGAACATGTGGATTATTGGTTCATATGGGTGAACAGTTTAATGAGTTCACTCACTTTCCACTGTGAATATTGTAGTACACTTTGGAATTCCATGGGTAGAAACTTGATGTGTTAGATTTAATCTTCTTTGTCATTGGCACATGAATGAATGCTTTTTAGCTGTGCTCCTTTCTGTAAACAATCCTTACAAAGCCTAGAAATGCATTGATTCTGTAGTTCTGTGCTTTGGTAACAGCTTGATGTCACAATTTTGTCCAGGAGTGATGATAAATTCATCTGCATTATCCTCACTAGCAGGTTGAAAAGAACATATACAGTTGTGTGCTAGTACCCTCGATTCATTGTTATTGATTATTACTGACGAAATCTTTCTTTTAGTTGTAAGCTTTTCTGTATGTTTATATTAATATTAGTTGTGCTTGGCGTTGAGATCAGCAAGCCTTTGGCTGCCACTTCCAATTTAAGATCATTTCACTTTCCATTTATATTAATGCATGCACTTGGTTTTACTATACTGTTTCACCTGTGGTATTAACAGCTGATGTATGTGTGCACAGGTATTTTCTGCTTTTGGATTTGTTCATAAGATAGCTACCTTTGAGAAAGCATCTGGTTATCAGGTGATGGTTTTACTTTACTCATTCTATCACATGTCTCATCTGTCATCCATAGCAGCAATGTATTTCACTATTTTGTTGATAGCACTATCATGATTTCTCTATTTTTTTTTTCTTTGCCCAGGCTCAGATGCTTTTATCTAAGGTTTTTTTTTAAATCTTGCCTGTAGGCATTAATTCAGTTTTCTGATGCTGAAACTGCAACATCTGCAAAAGCTGCACTGGATGGTAGATGCATTCCTAGGTATTGCTTTTGATTATTAATTTTCTGCTGTACTCTTTTGCAACACAAATATATAATTATTTGTCTTGTGTTGCAGCTATTTGCTACCAGAACTGGATGGGGCCTGCACTTTGAGAATAACCTATTCAGCACACAGTGTTCTCAACGTCAAGTATCAGAGCCACAGGAGTAGGTAAGGTTTACTCAGTTGTCGAGATGAGGCTTTTTTATTGTACATCCTGTTTGATGGATGGATTCTTCGAGTTTTACCCATTGAATTATTTCATTTTGTGGGGAAAACTATTTTTTTCTGACAGATATTTACTTTATCAATTTGGGTGGTTTGTAATATTCAAGGAATCGTACGACTCTTGATTATCCTTCTCTGTTTCCTTTAGGGACTTCACTAATCCTTACCTTCCTTTTCTGGACCCTGCTAAAGATGGCTCTGGAGTGGTAGGACTTCTTACTTTTGAGCATGTATGCTTTGATTTTGTGCTTATGCTAAATTGCTAATATAGTTATTGTATCCACACTGTTATGACCAGGATGGGAAAAAGCAGGAAGCAGAGAGCAATATCCTGCTTGCATCTGTTGAGAACATGCAATATGTTGTTACAATAGATGTGCTTCATGAGGTAACCTGTTGAAGTAAACAATGATGGCAGTTAATACATGCAGTTTTCACCAACTTTTGAGTATCCTGTAATTGTCAGGTGTTTTCAGCTTTTGGATTTGTACAGAAGATTGCTATTTTCGAGAAGAATGGCTTCCAAGCATTGATCCAGTATCCAGGTAAAAACCAACTTGTTATTAGGAGACAAAATTTAACTGTCCATGCATGTCATGTGACTCATCACTCATGTCTCTCAAGTTCTGTATGCTTTTTTGGTAGACATTCAAACTGCGGTTGCAGCAAAAGAAGCACTAGAAGGACACAGCATCTATGAAGGTGGCTACTGCAAACTGCACCTCACATTTTCACGCCATACTGAGCTTAACGTTAAGGTAATTTCTAGCAGTTCCTCCATATGATCAAATTTGCTGTATTCTGTGGTGTTCTGTCGTGCTAGAAAATATTTTGAATGAACTGTGTTAGACAGATTTTAGGCTCACTTGGTTGGGCCCTTTGGGCCGATGACTACAGGCCTGGCGCCTATTGTATATTTGGTAGTATGGTTAGAGATAGGCTAGGATATGCAGCTCTCCTTAATGTAATGATACGCAGCTCTCCTGCGTATTCTCCAAAAAAAAGTTAGAGATAGGCTAGGATATCCTTGATTGATATTATTTCTCTAAACCAAGTCTAGGAATCCTTGCCTATATATATGTGTACCCTGCACCTCCCCTAATCAATCTAATCATTGAAGAGCCAATCTTTGTCTTACAAACTGCAAAGCTAAATGAGATAATGTTGAATCTGTTGATGATTTGAAAAATCTCATTTATTGATTGCATGATCTCTTTTCAGGTTAACAATGAGCGAGGTAGGGATTATACCAAGGGGAGTGTCACTCCAAGCAGTGATCAACCTTCCATTCTTGGTCCTCAGCCGATACCAAACGTTGGTGCTGCCATTCCACCAGCACAGGGTAGTGTTCCTTCTGCAGCCACCAATTCACTAATGCCATCAGGAGATCCATCAGTTGCTGTACCTTCCAATCCTTCCAGTGAGCCACTCCTGCAAGCACCTGTTGTTTCCTCGGGTGGACCTGCACAGTACCCTAGCCAGGCCATCCTACAAGCCCCACCTGGTGTTGCTCCAGGGTTCCCAGGCTATGGTGCACTGCAGTTTGCTCAGGTCTCAGCTCAAGCTCAAATGGTGCAGCCTTCAGGCCAAGGAAGTCAACAGATGTCAAGTCATGTAAACTATCAGCTACCTCCAGGTTCAGCCCAATTCATGCAGTATCTTGGCAACGGCAGCCATCCACTTCCAAACGCACCTGGGCCACAAACAATGCCTTACCCTGCCCTCGGTGGGCAGCAGCTACCTCCGGGCCCTCAGATGATGCAAGCTCCAGGTTTTGGAGGCCTGCCGTTTTCACAAGGTCCAGGACAACCAATGCCACAGTTCCCAATGTATGGTACCCAGCAGTTTCCTCCGGGTATGGAGCCCCAGATGATGCGCTTCCCTGAGCAGGGAGGCCAGCAGTTTACATTTGCGCCTCGGGGTCCATATGGTCGTTAGCAATTTCAACTTTGCAATGTTAGATCGCTGATGGTGATGGATGTAATTGAAGCCTTCACTGTTGTCGTTTTCAGGTGAATACCGATGCTGTTGCAGTTTAAGTAGGGTCTATACTTGGTTTATCTCTTGTACTGTGGCTAAAACAAATGTCTTATCTGAGGTTATAGTGGTTTATGTTTGTAGCCGTGTATTTGTATCAATTTCCTCACGCCCGCAGCTTCTGCCTGCACTGCGTTACATGAACCTGCATGCCAGCATAATGTTGGTTATACTGAAGTAGTAGAAACAAGCCCTTGTTTAGATTGGAAAAAAATTTCAACCCGATGAATAGTACCACTTTCGTCTTATTTGACAAATATTGTTCAATCGTGGACCAACTAGGCTCAAAAGATTCATCTCGTGATTTACAACTAAACTGTGTAATTAGTTATTTTTTTTTACCTACATTTGATACTCCATGCAAGCGGTTAAAAATTGATGTGATAGAGAGAGAGCGACAAAACTTGGAATTTTGATGTCATCTAAACAAGGGCCAAATGTAAAAGAAAACTAGAGACCTGATGTGCCAGGTGCAAAGCCCGTATCCGCAACCTATGGGCCCACGTCGCGTCCAGTTGTAAATTTCTATGTTCAGAGTACAAACCATGGTTTAGGAGAACCTCGACAATCTTCCCAGTTCCCTAAAAAAAAGGAGAATCACGGTGATGGCTGCCTGGCCGGTGATGCACAGGCCAGCAGAGCAACCAAACATGTCCTAAATCTACTTTTAGAGTTGTTATAAGTTAAATTATTTTAAATTTGATCAAAATTATGTAAAAAATATTAATTTATGACATCAAATTTGTATCACTAGATATATCATAAAATATATTTTAGTAAAACAGAACATCTTTTGTCAACCAAATTTATGGCTCTAAAAATTCAAAATTTAGAAGTGTCCTTCTAAGTAAATGGTTCTTCGGGCTACTCCTTCTGTCCGTATATAAGTGTCGCTATGGGGTGCATGTCAGACAGACTTTATTAAATGTTTGTAAAAAAATATTAGCGATATTTGTATCTCTAAATAAATTTATTATAAAAATAGATTTAAAGATCTATCCGATAATACTAATTATGTATCGTAAATATTAATATTTTTTCATGTATATTTAGTCAAATTTGACTTCTTGGAGAGTGAAAACTCAAAAAGTGAGAACGAAAAATAAAAAGAGACGGAGAGAGTATGTAACGAGGGGATGTGGCAGGACTTGCTTAATAACAAGTACTCACATTAAAACATTGAGCCAAGTAAATAACAAAACTAGTGGCTCACCTTTTTTTTAGTCTTATGGGAGTCAAGAACTACTCTCTTCGTATAGATAGGTTCAAATTAATTAGTGAAACCAAATTAAATTTTGGGAAGATAAATGGTTGGATGCCCAAGCTTTAAAACACGTGTATACAACATACTCGTAGATACAAACGCACATCAGAGCGAATTTGTACAGAAGCTCGTTCCGGACGTGGAAGTCAGTTCTGTGCACGGGGACGGCTGCACGTCGAGAGCGCCACCGCTGACAGCCTCGCACTTCCACGGCCGGACAGGCGCCCCACCAGTGAGCTTGACGTTCGACAGGCAGATCCGGGAGAAGGCCGAGTTGGCGATGCCCTTGATCAGCCCAGCCTCCCTGATGTTCTGGCCCTGGACATTCTTTATCGTCAGGGCGTCAACGATCGGGAGCGCACTCCGGTTGTAGCGGTCGTCGGGGTGGTTGCCAACATCGCCGACGATCCGCAGGCCATACCGGACGTTATCCAGGGTCACATCGGAGACAGTGACGTTCCGGATGAAGCCTCCCCTGCCGGTGTTGGTCTTGATGTGGATCCCGAACCCTGAGGTGAAGAAGTTCAGGTGCTCTGCAAGGACGTTCTCCACGCCACCTGATGTCTCGCTTCCAACCGCAAAGCCGGCAAAAGGGGAGGAGCCTGTGATCCGGCGGACGGTGATGTCAGAGCTGGGGCGACCATAGGCGATTCCATACTCATCCCAGCCACTCTTGATGGCAATGGCATCATCGCCCGTCGAAATATAGCAATCCTCAATGCAGATGTTGCTGCTGGAATCTGCAACCACAGCTCCAGCTTTAAGATCGAGAACAGAGTACATTCGTGCATATGTATCTTGGCCAGGAGGGAATAAATATCTGTACCTGGATCAATTCCATCCGTGTTGGGGGAGTCATGTGGAGCTAGGATAGTCACATTTCTGATCACAACATTGCTGCACACAGGAAAGATCATCCAGCATTTATTTCTCAGCTGGGACAACAATAATAGCGGATTTTGGACCACAAGGACGCATTTGCTAGAAACAGTTGCAAGAGAACAAGTTGAACCTACATCAATGTGTGCTGGCTTTGTTGGGTATATTATCTGGAAATTTCTGTACTTTGGTTATGGTTCACTGGTTGCTCCTAACAGTTTTTGTACTCTTATGATGACACGATAGGACACCCAGCCTGGAGTCCTTGTGCCATCTATGAGGTGCAAATGAATGAGGATACAAGTTGTACCCATCTACTCGATGCTACTGCAGATGGCATCAAAACAACTGGGTGTAGTTGGGAGGTGAGAAGTTTTTGAGTATCACATCGGATATTTATGGGACGTCGGAAGGGATTTTCGAATACTAATTAAAAAACTAATTACATAACTCGCCAGAAAACTACGAAACGAATCTATTAAGCCTAATTAAGCCATCGTTAGCACATGTGTGTTACTGTAGCATTTGAGGCTAATCATGGACTAATTAGGCTTAAAAGATTCGTCTCGTGATTTCCAACCAAACTGTGCATTTAGGTTTTTTTTTTCGTTTACATTTAGTACTCCATGCATGTATCCAAACATTTGATGTGATGGGATGAATTTTTTGGGTTGAAACTAAACACCCCCATGTGGCCAAAGGAACAAAGCATGTGGACTGCAAAAAAATGGCAGAAAGATGGCAGTGCATCATCTCTGCCTAGTTCGTGACTCGTGAGTAATCCAGTGGTTTCCTCTTTGTAAACAGGCGTAAGCAATAAGGAACACTTTGAGATTCTGGTCAGAAGTAGGTAAACAGAATTGTGCTGCTCACCTGCAATAAACAGGATGAATGTTCCAGAATGGTGAATCCTGAAAGACAACATTGGAGACGATGATATCAGAAGAGCTCATCAGCTCAAGAAGGTGAGGCCTTGTGTAGAGCAGTGTGCCCTTCTTCCACATATCCCACCATGCGCTGCCTTGACCATCAATAGTTCCATTCTCACCTGAACACATTGCAGTTTCCATCACAAACTATCATCATCATGAATAACTTGACTGAAGATTTTATTTTATATGTAGGAATGCCATTGTATGGCGCCAACAGAGAATTTTGTCCTGCTTTTTTTAAGTTACACCATGTGATGGAAGATTGAAGTTTCAATTTTGGCTTCGAAAGGAGTTCACTACAGGAGTAAGTAATTTCTTTGTGGTTTTTTTGAGAATATAACTGAAACAATAACCATAGCAGTTTAATATGAGAATTTGAGTAGCCGCAAAGCAAGAACCTGTGATGACAACATCCTGAAGCCCGCTGCCATGGATTAAACTTATGTATCTTCCGCCGGGCAGCTCTCGTCCTCTCCCGTATGAGGGCAGCGGTTCGATCAGAGGCCAGCTTGATGTGTCCTGCACCAAGAGAGCGCAAAGCAAATATTTGATATAAAAATCTGGGTAACTGTATTCTCTATACCCTTTTACCGCACATAATTCCAAAAATTCAATCAGTTAGTGGAAGAGCATGAACGACGGCATATCACCAATATTAGATCCATGCATTCTAATTCCACTCCGGGAAATCGCTAGGGTCGTTCTTAATTCGATCGCATCTCGAGATCTCCAAAAGACGAAACCTCAAATACGGATCCACTTCTTCTATTAAAAACAAATGATTGTATGAAGATCGATCAAAGACGAGAACGCCATGACTTGGGGCAGAAGCGCTAGAGCAATGGCGGGGGCGAGCGCGAGAGAGAGCATGAGGCTCGCATGCTGGCTGACCTGCGTCGCGCGGATGACGGCGCCTCGCGCGAGGAAGAGCGTCATGCGCGAGGTGAGGTTGAAGGGCCCCGTGAGCCACACCCCGGGAGGCACGTAGAGCTCCGCGCCGCCCGGCGCGGCGCGGCGCTCGATGCTGGCGACGGCGCGCGCGAACGCCGCCGTGTTGAGCGTCCGCCCGTCGCCCGCGCCGCCGAAGCTGGACACGGACACCCGCGCCCCGCGCCGCGGCGGCGCCGGCACGGCCCCCGAGCACGTCTCCTGCGCCTGCGCCTGCGCTGCCGCGGCCACGAGCACGAGCACGACCGCCGCCGCCACGGCTAGCAGCAGCACGCACGGGCACCGCCGAGCCATTGCACGGTGCCTGCCCCCCGCGCACGCCGAATCCTTGTGGCGAGTTCTGGATGCCCCGGTGCCGCGGTGCGCCGGCGGTAACCGCAACAAGTGGTGAGTGCGGAGAAAAGGAAAAGGAAGGCAACAAAAGAACAAACAAAAGGCTCCAGCGAGCTGCTTTGCGGGTGGATTTACGTGGGACGGGACGGGAGATTAGATTACCGTTGATCGGGAGTCACGTGGTTGCCGTTTATATGTAGGAAGGGGACGCCTGCTCGGTGCTCGCCAGCCAAGGAGAAGAAGATTACTCGTACAAAAGCACGGCGCGGGCTGGGAGGATTGGCCGCGCGCAAGAATATAAAACAGACGAATTGAACAAAATATAGGGTAGAGCTACGAATACAGTGTTAAAACAGAGAGATAAAAAAACACAAAAAATTTTGAAACATTGACGTTTGGAATATAAGAATGGAAGCCATGCTAAAACTTGAGAGTATAAATATTATATTACTAGGCTTTTACATGCAAGATTCGGGCCTGCTTGCATGCCACCAGATATGCTAACAATGTCTCATTATGCTTACACTGGACTTCTGAAGAAAAGAAAACCATAAGGTAGAACTAGATGTTCAATTTCCTCCAAAACGTACAGGTATAGGAAACTTTCCTTTGAAAAGGAAGTGACTAATCCTCCGTTCCAACCGCTGCTACACGAGCAGAGATATAGGAAAGGTGAATCCTTTAGGATTCCTGCGAGATTCCTGTAATCCAAACAACCCCTAAGAGCATCTCTAACAGTTTGACAAATTTTGTTTCCTAAATCTAGTTATTTGTCAACTCCCAAAATAATATAGGGAGGAAAAAAGATTTCATCTCCAATAATTTGGCAAATTTTGTTTCCAAATACCCAAAAACCTGCTAACGAAACGAAAAGACCCGCTAAGCGAACGAAGAGCCTCGTTAAGCGAACGAAGAGCCCCGCTAAACACGAGGAAACTACGATGCGCGGCCGGTGCCGCCGTGCATATATACGCGCAATCGACCGAGATTTGTCAACTTACCAAATATGTTAAACCCAGATACCAAACTATTAGAGAAGTATTTTTCTCATTTTACTAAAAAAAATTTTAGAATGCCAAACATATATGTCAGATGCTCTAATGCTGTCAAAGTGTCTTTATCAACGGAAATTTGCAAGCTTGTGGTACGTCAAATCAACTCTCATCTGCATTGCCCACCAGTTTGTGATTTACAAGGTTCGGCTGGCTGTGATTTACACAGTACGTACAATGTTTGTTACGAGAGAGAAACCAATCGACGTAATTAGCGGTCTGTCATCTGTGTTCCGAGCTTGCTGGCTTGGGCCATGTTTAGGCCACGTTTAGTTCCTCCAATTCTTTCCAAATTTTACTATATAAAAAGAAGATTCTCCGTCACATCAAAATGTCAGCAAATACATAGAGTATTAAATATTGATGAAATCAAAAACTAATTGCACAGTTTTATTGTACTTTGCGAGACGAATATTTTAAGCCTAGTTAGTCAAAATTTGGATAATTTTTATCAAATACAAACGAAATGCTACAGGAATTCTGATACAGGCCTCGTTTAGATCCCCGACTCGGGGGTGGCCAACTCTGCACAGTGCCACCCCCGAGTACTGTAGCATTTTTGTTTTTTAGTGGTAATAATTGTCCAAATTTTGATTAATTAGGCTCAAAATGTTCGTCTCGCAAAGTACAACAAAATTGTGCAATTAGTTTTTGATTTCATCTATATTTAGTACTCCATATATATGCCGACATTTTGATGTGATGGGGAATCTTCTTTTTGCATAGTGGAATTTGGGGGTGAATTCTGGAATCTAAACAAGGCCACAGTGTTTTTCTCCCCAATTCTCTCATCTAAACGAGGCCTTAGATATCAAATTTGGGAGGCAAATTCTGCATAGTAAACATCGCATCACACTGTAGCAATTTTGTTTTTATTTGATAATAATTGTCCAAACATTAATTAATTAGGCTTAAAATATTCGTCTCGCAAAGTAGAACAAAACTGTGCAATTAGTTTTTGATTTCATCTATATTTAATACTCCATATATGTGCCGATATTTTGATGTGATGGAAATTTTCTTTTTATATAGTAAAATTTAGGGGTGAATTTAGATATCTAAACCAGGCCTGGCTTCTTGGCCGTGTTGTAGTAGTAGTGGGGCAGGGCCGTGTTGCCCTGGCCCGGCGCCCGGCGGGCAGGGGCAAGGGCAGACCGGCAGAGCAACAGACGAGATCACGATTCACGAGAGAGAGGTACTCCCTCCGTCCCTAAATACTTGTCGCTTTACGCTTCCCGAGAAACAACTTTAATTAAATATATATTAAAAAATGTTAATATTTATGGTATATAATTAGTATCATTGGAAAGGTCTTTCAGTCTAGTTTTTTAATAAATTTATTTGGAGATACAAATGTTGCACGCATTTTATATAAATCGAGTCAAACTTGCGGGCACAAAAACCGAAAACGACATCTAATTTGGGACGGAGGGAGTAGTGTTTAGATGGTATAAAAGTTGGTCTTGTTTAGATATCTAAATTTATTCTTAAATTTTACTATATAAAAAAAATTCTTTATCACATTAAAATGTCGGCACATATATAGAGTACTAAATATAGATAAAATTAAAAACTAATTGCATAGTTTTATTCTACTTTGCGAGACGAATATTTTAAGCCTAATTAGACAATTATTATCAAATAAAAACAAAATTGCTACAGTATAACGTGATGTTTACTAGGTAAATTTGGCATCTAAACATGGCCTTGGTGTAAAATTTCTGTAGTACTTTTAGTTGTTATTTGGTAAATTTATCCAATCATGGAGTAACTAGGCTTAAAAGATTCGTCTCGACATTTACAGACAAACTGTACAATTAGTTATTTTTTTACCTACATTTAATGTTTTATGTATATGTCTAAAATTTTGATGCGACAGAGAGTCTTGTAAAAATTTTAGAAGTTTAAAGGATCTAAACACTGCCAGAGCTGATGCTACGGGGAGGAGCGCGTGTGGAAAGCAGTGACACACTGACACCGCTGCGCCGACTGCGATCACCGACAGGCGTGCGGGTTGCTTTCACACACTGAGGCCTTGTTCACTTTGCAAAAAAATTAAACCTGCTGAATAGTACCGTTTTCGTCTTATTTGGCAAATATTGTCCAATCGTGGACCAACTAGGCTCAAAAGATTCATCTCGTGATTTCCAACTAAACTATGTAATTAGTTATTTTTTTACCTACATTTAATACTCCATGCAAGCGGTTAAAAATTGATGTGATGGAGAGAGAGTGAAAAAACTTGGAATTTGGATGACATCTAAACAAGGCCTGACACCGCTGCGCCGACTGCGATCACCGACAGGCGTGCTTTCAAGGCGCACGTGGGTCAGCCCGCCGCTGGTGCCACTGCCACCGGTGCTGTTTGCTCGAGCAGCATGATGCCCACTGCTTAGGCTCAGTTTGGTTCAAAAAAATTTTGCAAAAAAACAGTAGATTTCTCATTACATCGAATCTCTAGATGCATGTATGAAGTATTAAATATAGATAAAAAATAAAACTAATTACACAGTTTAGACGAAATAGATGAGACGAATCTTTTAAGCCTAATTAGACCATGATTAGATACTAATTACTAAATAACAACGAAAGTGCTACAGTTGTATTTTACCAAAAATTTTACCAACTAAACGAGGCCTTAGAGCACCCGCACTCATGGACCCTATATTCATCCTCTATACATCATAGTCAACAAGATTCTCTCCTCTATACTCAATTCTTTCACACCCATCTATCCTCTATCAGCCTGTTCGTTTCGCTGGTTTATTGTGGCTGAAAGTACTGTTCGCTGGTTTGTTGTGAGAGAAAAACACTGCTGGATAGCTGCTGATTCCGCTGAATAGCTCAAACGAACAGGGTGTATATCATCATCTATCCACTCTATCCACTGTGAGACCCACTTGTCATTTTATCTAAATATATCCATGTGTGATCTAGTTTTGAAGGATTTATTGGGACGAATTTAATGGTGAAATCGAAATTTAATTTGGATTTTTGGTTTATGAGTTATAGCATTTTTTCCTTTTAGCTAGTGGGGCCCGCCACTATAGAGTATAGAGTAAGCACAATACCACTCTAAATATAGAGTGAGAGAAAGGATAGAGTATCGTTTTAGAGTAACCAGTGCAACAGTTTTTACTCTATATTCATACTCTAAAGCTTTAGAGTATGATTTTAGAGTACCCACTGCGGGTAGTCTTAGTCAAAAAAAAATGTTTAGGCCGAAAGTTTTATCTGAGTTTTTTTTAATATCTCAGCAAATTTGATATCGTAGCAGGTTAATTATGAAGAGAGAAGGAGAGAGAGTTTCATAGCGTTTATTAGGATGAAATCCGTAATAACACTTATCAACATAAAAACTGATGTGGCTTACTAACACAAATGAGCTTGTTCGACTGTTTCGGTCGTTGTTGCATGCGTACTGCTAAAGAGCAAGCATAATAACATGTTGTAGGTGGGCTAAATGCTGAGACGAAGTAAAGAGAATAAGAGAGAAGAAAAGAGAGCAGTGAGTTTACACGTAGTTGATGAAAAAACCAAGAAATTTGGTGAGAGAAAATAGTGAACTTAAACGATTTAGTGTCTCTGTACAAACGTGAAACGTCCAGAAGGCAGTTTCACTCCAATTCTCCTTCTCTCCATTCTAGTTATGTTTTATTTTTTTTATTTGACTTTTTTCTAATACAACGAGATTGTAGTTAATTTATCTTTTGCCCAACATATCTTTATTGCTATGATTTTTTGAATATATATATTGTTATGAATCTGAATCCAGTATGCTTGCCAAACGGTTTCATAAAATAATTCTTATTCATCATTCGAATTTTTTTGAGAGAATCTGGATCTGAAAAGTTTGTATAAAATTTAGATCCTTACCAAATGCACGAGAGTCGTCAGAGGTACCCTCGCTCAAAATTAAGTCAACTTTCTATATTTTTGGTGAAGAGGTCAATATTAATGAGAAGTTACATATATATGTCCTTATAAATATGTAATCAATGCACTTTGGAAAAAAGAGAACGTAGAAGCAGACAAATAGAGTTAGGTGGTTCCATACCTAAAGATGCTTTATTTCATGACAAATTTTGAACTCTCTAAATACACTTGTTACGGGACTGATGGAGTTAAACCTAGTAATGGTTTGGTGTAAAACCGGATTTCCTGGTTCGGTTTCTTATTCAGGCCTGTATGGTTTGGGTGGGAATGGGTTGTAATGTCAAATGGGCTGGTTCGGTTTGGGGCAGTAGTTTCTGATTTTTGGGTAGCAAACGATTGCAGACCGTGGTTCAGCTAATGGGCTTGATCCAATGGAAACGCATGGCCTCGATGCTGCCACCGCCTGCACAGTCCCACGACACCGCCGCCAGGCGCCAGGGCCTCGCTGTCGTCGATCTCTGGCACCGGGGCTCCAATCCACCCTACACTGCTGTGCTGCCACCATCACCGGATCAAGATGCCGCCGCTTGCCCAGACCGTGCCGCCGCCTGGGCGCCAGGGCGGTCATCGCCGACGTCTCCTGCCCATACCGGACCGTGCCGCCTGGGTGTCCTCGCTGCTGCCCGCGACGACGCGCTCTCGACCTCGTAGAGCGCAGGGCCGCCGGGCTGCAGTGCTGTTGGGCATGGCAAGCCGCGAAGTTCATGCGATTGTGGAGATCGCCGACGCGGGCTAGTGGGTGCGTCTCCGGTGCGGAGCTTGCCGGTGTTGAGCTCACCGCTCACCGGCGCTGCTGCATCTTCGGCGCGGAGCTTGGCGGTGGGAAGATCGCCGGCGCTGCTGGCTTTAGCTCTTGCTTCTATGAGCAAGTTTAGTCCCTGTAACGCCGGGTTCAGTCTGACTAATGCTTGCATGCGGCCCTGTTCGTGGATCTTATAAGCATATTTTTTTTAATGTTTTTCTCTCACAGTAAATCAGTAAATAGTACTTTTAGTCGTACTTTTCAGCCCAGCTAACAGGGCCATACGGAGAGAGGTGGGCTGACATTTAATTCTGAAACAGTTTGGGTGTGTTTAGTTCGCGAAAATTTTTGGCTTTGGCTACTGTAACACTTTCATTTGTATTTGTCAATTAGTGTTCAATCATGAACTAATTAGGCTTAAAAAATTTGTCTCGTAGTTTTCTACCAAAATGTGTAATTAGTTCTTTTTCATCTATATTTAATATTGCATGCATATATCCAAACATTAGATGTGACAGAGAATCTAGAAAATTTTTGGAACTAAACATAGCCTTTGGTCTAGATACGGGTTGGTTTTCAGACTATTACCAGGTTTGAAATAAGTTGTAAAGATCTATTATAGGAAAAGGTCTGTTTCACCCCTCAACTATGGGGATGGTCTACTTTACCCCCTAAACTATGAAACGGTCTAATTTACCCCCCTGTACTTTGCAAAATCGGCAAAATCACCCCTTGAGCGGTTTTGGACGATGGTTTTGCTACCGTAACGGCGGGTTTGTCTTTTTCTTTTTTATTTATTTCGTCAGAATCTTTGAAAAATCATAGTAAATCACAGAAAAATCATAAAATAGAAAAAAATAATTTTGTTGGCCTCCACGTGAGTATATCTATACAGTGAATATATAATATGGTATACTTTAGTACAAAGTTTTTGTTGTATGAATTATTAATTACAGAAAAAAATAGATCAAAATTTACAGCAAAAACTTTGTACTAAAGCATACTATATTATATGTTCACTGTGTGTAGATCTACTCATGTGGAGTCTAACAAAATTGGATTTTTCATTTTATAATTTTTCTGTGATTTTTTCAAAGATTCAGACGAAATAAATAAAAAAGAAAAAGACAAAACCGATGTACTGTAGCAAAACCGTTGTTACTGTATCAAAACCAACGTCCAAAACCGCTTGAGGAGGTGATTTGGTCGGTTTTGCAAAGTTAAGGGAGGTAAATTAGACCGTTTCATAGTTTATGGGTAAAGTAGACCACCCCACAGTTAGAAGGTGAAGTAGACTTTTTCTATCTATTATATAACTAGCAGCATTAGTAACTGTATTATTAGTCTTACTCTAAAAACGCAGTGATGGCTGTAAGGTGGGGCTGGAATGAACAGCCGATCGTACCCTTACAATTGCCTCCGCGTTTATCTATGGACTAGCAAATATTTTCATTCGTTATAAGATATTATTTATTGAGTAGTATTTATGTTAATAATGATAAATTAGCTATTTTGATGATCAGATTTACTCTATCCTTAAATCAAATGAATGGAAAGGCTCGAATAAATGTTAGTACATTATAGGATTAGATATAGACTATTTTGTAATGCTCTGTGTTCTAAAATAAATTGATATTTTAGAGTTGTAAACTATCATAAATTTAATTCAATTTGTAAAAAATGCATCAGATACCAAACTAGTATCATTAGACATACAATAAATTATCTATCTTTATAATATTTATTTGATATACTAAATATTTTTATTGATATTCGATTAAATTGGAATTGATTTATTTAAAGAGGGAGCAGTATAAGGCCATGGGCATGTCGCCTAAAAATCTCCTGCAGCTGAAATACAACCGCCCCACCATTGGGCTGGTTCGGCTAGTCAAAAAGCCGGCTGGTTTCGGCTGGTTCAATAGTGTTCTGTGAGAGAGAATAAGCTGAAACAAGCCGAAACAAGCCGAAACCTGACCAGCAGAACAGGGCCATTATCTGGAACTCACGCAGCATAAACGGCCGCCTCCATGGCTACTTTCCCGGTTACCACCTCCCCCCCTCCTCACCAGAGCACTCCACCACCCACAGCCGGCCACCTCCGCCTGCCAATTGCCACCTCCGCCGATGCCGCCCTCGCCACCCTCTCCGCCTTCCTCTCCTCTGGCCGCCTCACATCCTCCTCCCCTTCCGTCCTCCCCCGCACCCTCCGCGCCGCCGCCGACCTCCGCCTCCCGCGGCTTGGCCTGCAGCTCCACGCCTTCCTCGTCAAGACCCGCCTCCTTGCCGACCCCTTCTCGGCCTCCGCTCTCCTCCACCTCTACTCCACCCTCGCCCCGCTGCACCGCACCCGCCTCCTCTTCGACAGGATCCCCAAGTCCACCTATCCCGTCCCCTGGAACACAATGATCCTACGGTAGCCAGAACTTCTCCATGAGCTTTCTCAAAGTTGCAATCTTTGTCTGTAACTGTGACTGACCATTTGCCCTGTTGTTTTTGCATCTTCCTATGGTAGGTACGCGCAGGACGGATTCTTGGATGAGGCGTTCGAGCTGATGGTGGCAATGGAGGAATCCGGCGTCCCCATTGGTGCGTCCACCTGGAACGCCGTCATCGCTGGGTGCGTCCGTGCCGGGAACGGAGAGCTCGCCATCGAGCTGCTAGGCAAAATGGTTTCGGTTGGGGGAGTTGTGCCTAATGTGGCCACGTTTAACACCGTGCTCCATGTGATTTCGGTGTTGCGCGGGGTGGACGTGCTCCGAGAGTTGCACGCATTTGTGCTGCGCAACTCTGAGGTCGTGGGGCTTGGGCCTGTGGATTTGGATCGACTCCAGGAATCCCTGGCCGCAGGATACATGTCCAGCTCCTGTGTTCAGTATGCAGGCCGTGTGTTTCGTGATGTCAGGATTAGTACCTGCTTCCTGGGCAACCTGATGATATCTGGATTTCTTGATACGGGGCAGAGGAATCAAGCCTTAGGTGTTTTCCGAGAAATGGCATTTGGCTGTGGTTATGAAGCTCAGCATCTGCCATCAGTTTCGCTTACACTGGTCCTCCCTGAGGTCAATCTTGCAACCAAGAGAGGCTTAGAGATCCATGCTTATGCGTATCGCCATGGTTTTGAGTGTGACACCTCGGTGTGCAATGCCTTGATGGCAATGTATGCGAAAAGGGACAAGTTATGCCTGGCAGACAAGATTTTCCAAGGATTGGATGATAAAGATGTCGTGTCATGGAATACTATGATTTCAAGTTATGCCACGGTCCATGATTTTGATCTTTCATTTCAGCTGTTCCGTGAAATGCAACGTAATGATACCAGGCCTGATGACTATACATTTACATCGGTGCTTAATGCCTGCAGTTTTGCCTGCAATCATAGGACAGTAATGGCATTGCACGGGCAAATGATAAGAATGGGGCTTTGTCATTCCTATGTTGATGACATGAATTCTCTCATGGATGCTTATGGAAAGTGTGGTTTCATTGATGAAGCTCAAAATATATTTGATGAGACTGATCGGAAGGATGCAATTTCGTGGAATATCATCATTTCGTGCTATGGCTACAGTGGTTTTCCTCAACGAGCAATCAGGCTTTTCCATCAGATGCAAGATCAAGGCTACAAACCTACTAGAGTCACTTTTATTGCTGTGCTGGCAGCGTGCAGCCATGCGGGCTTAGTAGGCGAAGCACTGCATTATTTTGAGGGGATGCACAGAGACTACAATATTACCGCGGATGAGGCTCACTATGCCTGCATCATTGACTGTTTTGGCAGAGCAGGTCAGCTCAAACAGGCCTATGAATTCATCAGAGGAGTGCCGGTAGTTCCAAATGCTTGTGTATGGGGTGCCTTACTTAGCAGTTGCAGGATACACGGAAATATAGGCCTAGCAGAAATTGCTGCGAAGAAGCTCATTGAGCTGGACCCTCAGCATTCTGGATACTGGATGTTGCTAAAAGACATCTACGCAAAAGCCATGAGATGGAACGATGTTTCACAACTTCGAACTACTATAAGAGATAAGGGCATTAAGAAGTGCCCGGGTTATAGTTGGATTGAGGTTCGAGATAGTGAAGTCCACAGATTCCTTACTGCTGATAAGCTTCACACACAAAGCCACCAGATATACCAAGTACTAGGCGGGTTAACCGAGCAGCTGATGGATGAAGGATATGAACCTAAAATAGATGTCGATTTGACATATACTGAAAAAGGGATGTACTAGATTGCTACATCTTGTCTAAAAATTCTAGCCATCTAGCTGACATCTCAACACCATGTCTATTGCAAGCAGGCACCCGAATCTTATTGAATGACAAGGTTGCACTAGCTAAAAGTTTAGCTGCCCAGATTAGAAGGGCTAAGGAGTAGGAGCCAAAAGAGGATGTTAAATTTGGGGCTCATCTGATGTGTAAGTTGATGCCACGTCACAAAAAGATCATCAGACTCAGAGCATTCGGTAACAAGAATATACAGAGTTCACAGCCTAATTTCAATATTTTTTTTGTGAGAAATCCTGATGCAAATATTACACCTATGACTCATACCAAGGTTCCTCAAGATTTACTGCATAAGAAAAGGCAAAATGAGATTGCGAAAACAGAAAAGCAGCAGCTGACTTCTAAACTGCCTAGACAGGAGGCCTTGTTGGAAAATACAGAAGGCAAAGCTGCAGCGGACTGTTAGCTTCGAACAAGTTTGTTTCTTGCTGGTAGTTTGCTATGACAAATAGGAGGGACGTGAAATAGGCAGGACATTCTCGAAAAAAAAAGGCAGGACAGACAAGAATGACTAGAAGTGTACAACACGCTTTTCCAAAGTCCAAGATATAAGCTTTGATCTGTAGATTGTATTCATGGAAAATGGTTGGTTCCTGTTTCCTTTGCTCAGGCCAATGGTAGTGCCGTATACAGCAAACGGAGTTCAATTGCATTGGAGGATGTTGACTTGAAAATGCTTTTGTTTTAACTGACAACTCAAACAACTAGTAACCTTCTCGGCACTGAAAGGCTATATAACTATTGCCGACCAGTAAACAGGCCTAAAATTAAAAAATTGGGATGCCAGGTTTGGTTAGAGGAACTAGTCGTTGTTGGGTATCTGCCTTGATTCCAGTATTTTCCACTAGCTAGATGTTATTATGTTGTAGTAACGTGTATAGTTTACTTATTTTCTGAAGGCACCAAGAAGTCATTTTCACTTGTTAATGATATGCTGCTGCTGCCTCCCACGTACCGATCGGAGATTGTATGAATGGATGATCGGAGGGCGAGGCTTGAACACTGACCGGCGGCGAGGAGCCAGCGGACGCGCACGTGAGAGAGAGGAAGATGATTGTTATGTGGGCTGTTGGGATCAAGAGGGGAGCGGCGGCGGAGCTACAGTACCCATGGGTACTGTTTTGCGCGGCTAGGGTTAGGTCTCCCGGCTCCCTTCAGGAAGCCGGAAACAAATATGTTTCTGCTTAATCTCAATCATCCTGATTACAAGGTATTTGTAGAACTAAATATTCCTTTTGCTAATTGACCCCTCAAGCTCTCTTCGAATTATATAAAAGATAATCCTGAATTTATGGCTTATTAGCCACTAACGGGCCGGCGCCTGGAGTAGTGCAGCCCGGTCATAACATTTAATCTGATATTTTTTTTGGAGGTATTATATGGATGAAAATTCTTGCTTTTAGGGTGAAATTAGCAATATTGCTAAGATGGAATGAATATCGCAAAGAGTTCTGTTTCATAAATTGGACTTAATAGCTTGTACCGGAGTATGTGCCTATTCTATGCCTGAAAAAGGCTTAACGCAAATTCTTAGACCCATGGCCCATATGCTAGACACATTATTTTATTACTGAACTTTGTCATAAACGTGGCTTCCCATTTTTTTTAGTCACACTTCCTTTAGCTGCCACACTTTGTCTAAGTTGAGTTGTGGCAAGGTTAGACACCAACAAAAAACACATAGTAGTCCATTAAGACAACTATGGATCTTGATCGATATTAAAAAAAACTATGGATTTTAATATAAAACTTTGAGTAGTAATATCTTAAAATTATATCTAGAATAGAATGAGTACTATATTATGAAAGTAATGTTTATGATGAAGCTGGGAGCCTTCTTAGAAAAAAAAAATTAGAAAAGTTTGACTTATATCAAACCTAAAGTAAGCTACAGCCGATCAGACACAAGCGTGGAGTACGTCAGGGGGACTGCTTGTCTCCGATACTCTTCATCCTAACAATGGAGGTGCTCGGCAGGCTGTTTTGTGCAGCTAGAAATGAAGGTCTCATCCGCCAACTCGACACGTCGGCAATCAAGCACCACTGCAGTATCTGCGTAGATGACGTCATCCTGTTTGTCCACCTGGATGCGGCAGAGGCCAGAGCGGTAAAGGCTACATCCTTGACATCTTCAGAGACGCATCAGGCCTCAGGACCCACCTCGGCAAATGCTCTACCGCTCCGATCTTCACGGAGGAAGAAGGGTCCTTTTGGTGTCGCTCATCATGGCTTCGGCTCCGCCTCCCAGGTCCTGCACAACACTGTGCATCCCTGTAGCCTGGGAAAAAATGGCTCTGGCTCCACCTGCCTCTCCTCACGAGCCACCGGAGCTGCCAAATCGTAGCTTCGCTAGGCTCCGCCACAATACCTCTGCAGTGCGAGAGCCGGAGCCGGAGCCGGGCCGAGCCCGGCCAAACGGGCCCAAAATGTTGCCGGAGTTGCAGCAAATATTGGGCTGTCAGATAGTGGACTTCCCCATCCGCTACCTTGGGCTGCCACTGAGCACAAAGAGGCTTCCCAAGAACTGTATGCAAGCTACAGTGGCGGTGGACGCTGTCGCAAGGAAGCTGCCGGCCTGCCATGGTCCACTCATGGCAAGGAGAGGCCGTCTCATTTGGATCAAGTCCATCCTCGCGGCAGTGCCAATCAACTGCATGCTCGCGGACGGCCTACCACCATGGGTGAGACACGAGATTGATGCCATTTGCCGCAGGTTCCTTTGGGCCGGCAAGGATGAATCCATACGTGGGAAATGCATGGTTGCCTGACCAACTGTTTGCCGACCCAAGGAACTGGGAGGGCTCGACATGCCGGACCTGAAGCTCACCAACATCGCACTCCAAACGAAGTGGCTTTGGCTGCAGCACACGAACACTCAACGTGCATGGTCGCAGCTTCCCATCCAAGCTTCAAAGGAGGTTTTGGCGTTCTTCAACGCTTCAACCTACACCATACTCGGCAACGGGGCAAACACATACTTCTAGATGGGAAGATGGCTCAATGGCTGCGCTATCCAGGACCTCGCGCCAACACTCGTCAGCCCAGTGGATCACCGGGCCCTTCACTCGGCAACGGTAGCGGAAGCACTGCCCAACCGAAACTGGGTCAAGCACATAAGCGGCAGCCTTACCGATCTGGCGATCCAGGAGTACCTGGACGTCTGGGATCAAGTGCGAGACATCGAGCTCAGCGACGCACAAGACACCTTGGTATGGCGGTGGACAAGGATAGAGTGTACTCCTCGAGATGAGCTTACAGAGCCCTACACTGGGGATCACACCCCCATCCCGGTTGCGATAGGATCTGGAAAATCTGGGCACCACTTCGTGTCAAAATATTCTTATGGCTGGTTGTGCAACGCAAGCACTGGACTACTGACTGACAGGCGAATGCACCATGGACTCGAAGCCGCCGAGCACTGCTTCATGTGTAACCGAGAACTGGAGTCCATCGACCACATCATTGCTTCGTGCTCCTACTCCAGACAGGTATGGTGGCACATCCTAGAGGTACTAGGTGCAGATAGCTCTCATGTTGGAAGTGACAGCCTTCAAGCATGGTGGGACGCATGGCGAGCTTGCTGGACAGGAGGCAAGAGGAAAGGAGTGGACTCATTGTTCGCTCTTGTGGCCTGGGAACTATGGAAGGAGAGGAACAGAAGGTGCTTTCGCCAAACCTTGTCCATAGTTATGCAAATCCTCACGCACATGAGGCACTTGGTAGACCAGTGGATAGACGCTGGGGCGGCGAAACTAGGTTGTCTCGTGCACGAGTAATCACCTAGTTTAGAGTCCGCTAGGTGGGGATAAAATCTTTGTAAATTCATCTGCCCCTAGTGCGCCATTAAGTAGTGTGTCGTTGTAATCAAACTATCTTTCGATCTTAATACAATGATATGCGAGCCTTTTACGTATTCGAGAAAAAAAACTTAAAGTAAGCTATAATTTAGAGTGGACGGAATAGCTTCTCACAACATGAGGAACGGGAAGCGGAAGCTCCAGCGATAAGTCGCTTCTGTAGTTATCCTGTTCCGCTAACAGCCAGTCATCCTACCTACTTAAGCAGATTTTTTTCTCAAATGCCAAGAGGACTTTACATTTTTTTTGTTTAAGATAGAAGAATTAAAAGTTCATACATGACACGGCAATCGAAAGTTTATACGCTCCGGCATGGCTAACCTTGCACTAAATTTGGAACACTCTATATGGTGAATTGAACAACCATCGAATGGCAGCATCAAACTATGTAGATGGTTGTTCCTGGCTTTGATCCACTCCGCTTAATACTTGATCACCTGCGCAAATGATTGGAGCGTTGTTGATTGCCCTCCCCTCCTTTCAGGCGCTCCAGGTGATCAAGGAAAATAAGGATTCGAGCCTGTGCCGCTTGTCTGGTGGCCAACTGCGCCATAGCTTATACCACAAGTCATGAAGAGAAACACATCTTTTTTTTGAAATAAAAGGTAGTAGCTATGCCACTCAATTAAGTAAGGGGTAAGAGTTTTATGTACAGGAGGCACCCCTGGTGCCAACACTACGATTGTAAGACCAGAAAGGAAAAACATGTCCCACCCTTAAGTGGATTTACCCATCAAACGACACAGCCCTGCGACGTTGCATTATATCCTCTTTTGTCAAGGAGGCCATTTGCTGGATCGTTTTATGGGCGTTGTCGAAGATCCTTCTATTCCTCTCCTTTCACAAGTTAATGTAAATGAGGATTCCATTGAACCGCCTCTGGTCTAGTTTTGGCACCTTGCTTGCCTCCTCCTCCCACCAATTGGCAAAGCATGTACGGTCATCCTGTGGTAGATGCACACTAAAATTTTCCTAGGACAGAACTTGGGTTCCAAACTGCTCTAGTGAAAGGGCACACCAAGGAGAGATGCACATCTGTCTCTAGGGGCCCATTACACATGGCACAGTGCTCCTGGTGCGGCCATCCTCTCTTCTTTAGACTATCTGTCTGTGTTAGGGCTCAAAAGCCATGCCTAAACAAATGAATTACCGAACTCGAAATGTGAAGGGACATGTGAAGAAGAGGTGATCGTAGGTTTGCTTTGCTTGGTCACAAAGTTAACACAATGGGTGGGCTTCTAGTCTGTGGCATCTTCGGCGATCCATCATCTGGTGTCTACGCTTGACCGCGAGCCAAAGAAAGATCTTCGCTCGGAGCGTGCTCAGCACTTCCTAACTAGATCATGGCCCTGGAATTGCATAGCTCCTAGGTGAGGCCGTCGGTATGTCGATCTAGCGTTGTAGCATTCGTTAGCTGTCCAACGCCAAAGTGAGTGTATCATCAACTTCCTCACGTAGCTCGACCGCCTCAACCTGATCCCAAAGCCATAGGTACTTCTGCAATCGTCGACACAGTTAGGCCTCTAGTTATCACCCTGTGAAAGGTCTTGATGGCTAGAAGGGGGGTGAATAGCCTTTTAAAATTTTCTACAAAAGCAAGCTAAACAAGTTTATCAATACAACAAATAGCGAGATGCGAGTTTTGCTTAGCCTACGGGGTGTTTGCAAGCCACCTATCCAATTCACAATTCTAGTATAATGGCACTCAACCGCACAAGTCAAACCGAGAAGGTAACTACAACTACAACTAGCAAGCTACACAAAAGAGCTACTCTAGCAAACCTAACTAGCTAGCAAAGATAACTAAGAAAGTAATGCGGAGTTGAGTTAGGAGAGTTTCACCGAGGGGCGAAATATTGAGCCAACCAATATGAAAGTGATGACACGAAGATTTATCCCGAGGTTCACGTGCTTGCCGGCACGCTAGTCCCCGTTGTGTCCCTCTTCACCACGTGGTTCGGTGGCTAATCGGTCTCACACCGAGCCTCTCAAAAGGCGCCACAAGAACCTACCAAATGGCAAAAGGTTGCAATGACACGAGCAATTTACTAATGTTGCATTTGGCGCTTCGCCGAGGTAGGCACAAACCCCTCACAATCACCGGAGGTGGCCAAGAACAATCACCAACTCTTGCCAACGCCTCCAAGCTGCTCCAAGCCGTCTAGGTGGCGGCAACCACCAAGAGAAACAAGAATCCCACAGCAAATCAACCACCAAGTGCCAACTAGATGCAATCTCACAATGCAAATGCATTTAGATCACTCAATCTCACTTCGAATATGCAAAGAAGCAAGAGAGATGAGTGGGAGGGAAGTTGCTTGGCTCAAAGTGCTCACAAGTATGTCAAATGTTCGAGAGAGAGAGAGCCTTGAGCTGGCCAACGAGTATTTATAGACGTACCCCTTCGAATATAGCCATTACTCACTTGAAACAGCTGCAGTCGCGCTGACTGGACGCGCTGGTCCAACTGACCGGACGCACCGATCACACAATGGCTACTCGCGAAGCACCGACCGGACGCGCTCTACGCAACGACCAGACGCGCTGGGCTCGACCGGACGCGCTGGTCCTGTAACTGACCGGACGCGCTGGTCAAGCCTGAGCAGCGCACAACGAAACAGCGACCGGACGCGCTGGAGAACTGATCGGACGCCACAGTGCCCGCGTCCGGTTGGAGTCCAGTAAGCTCCCTCAACGACCGGACGCGTCCGATCGGTCATGACCGGACGCACCGCGCGTCCGATCAACAAACTGAAACTCGCGCAGACGCTGAACGCTGACCGGACGCGTCTGGTCAAACAGAGACCGCGTCCGGTCCAGCGTCCGGTCACCACTGTGACCTCCGTTCGATTTCTGACTTCCGGCGTAGTGGAAAATAGGCGTTTCAATTCCTCAAAAACGCCTGAATCCCACCGAGCAAGCTCGGTGGGAGGGAGAGAGGACCCCAAACCCTCTCTACCGCTCAAACTCCATCGCCATCGCAAATGTGCTAACACCACCAAGTGATCACGTCATGTGCGAGTGTGTTAGCATTTTCACAATCATTTTTTGAGGCGTTATTAGTTCTATCCAAATGCATATGATTATGAAATGCACACCTAGAGGCACTTAGGAGTTCAATAGCCGCGTCATTCCCCTCTTTATAGTACGGCTATCTATCCTACAATGTAACCACACCCACTAGGTGTCTTGGTTACTAAAACACAACCCTTAAGCATATACCTTTGCCTTGATCACGTAGGGTTGCGTCCAAATCCAAGTGTGGCCATCATGATCACCATGTCCATCTTGCCACCAAGCTTGGAATGTACTAATCCTCATATGCTACATACAACTTAGGCATAGGATTAGTACTTAGGCATTGTCACTAATTACCAACACCAAACATAGAGCTTTCAATCTCCCCCTTGTTGGTAATTGGTGACAACCCTTTCACAAAGATATTATGATAAAATTTTGATTGAACTCATGTAACATTGTCCAAGTATATTACCATGTGTAAGAAGTATGGACAAGTAATCATGAATTCAAATTGATAGCAATGGCTCCCCCTACATGTATGCTATATGTTTGGATTTTGGAAGCATACATGTTAGATAGGAAAGATTAGGAGCATTGACTACCAATATGTGCTAAGTGTTTTAGATTATAGACCTTTGAAGCGTGATACCATCGGAGTAGCTGTTGATGCAAAAGTAAATCTGCAAACACAAAGGGCTAATACCCGAAGTCGATATCCAAAGCGTGCCAGTCGATTTGACCTGTTAATCGACAAGGACGAAGATACGAGCACTTTGGTCCTGACAACAGCGATACGCCCGGAAGTCACGGCCAAGAGGTACTCACGCGGAACTCGAGGATCGTCGAAGATTGCACTTAGAGCAATGCAACTCGCTGAATCGATGAGAACTCGTAAAAAGGAAAATATGCAAATTGACGAAGTCACCGAAAGTAGATGTAAATAAGAGTAAAAGCTGTTTTTTTTATGTATTGATTGATCCCTTATTACATTGCCCTTCACTCTATATTTATATCCTGATCTATAGAAACATAACCAAATACGACTAGGACACTAAATCCAAATCTAAGGAAAAAACATGACTTTGATACAACTCAGACTCTACTAAACGTACACAAGGAAATTAACTCCTATTTTACTCCATAGTCCGCCTCAATCACGATGGTATTCTCATCGACCTCCTTTTCAACGGCACAGTCCCTGTTTCATCGGCAGCAGCCTTCGAGCTCCTTCCATCGGTACATTCCCTGTTTCATCGGCTGCAGTCTTCATACCTTCCTTCATCGGTACATCCCCTGTCTCATCGGCAGCAGTCTCCAAACCCTCTTTCATCGGCATCGGCAATAATGCCCTTAACCTCATCGGCAACACTTCAAATTAAATCCATATGCTGCCACCACTCAAAAACAAACTTATTCTCCTTGGCTATCAATCTACACGGTAATCTTTCCTCTGTTGATTAACCCTTCCTGATTATCTTGACACGTGCTAAAAACGATGTCAACACATGCCCCCCAATTTCGGAGTATAAGATACTGATGCTTCGAAATTTACTCCAGCTGATGCTTGCTATTACCTATTTCTTCAACCCATTCTCCAAGCATAACATGATTTGTTACTAGATTTAATCAAATCTAGATCTAATCCATGTATCTCAATAAATATCGCACATTTTCCAACCTTCTTTGCCTTAATTACGGTTGAGATACCAAAATAACAATCCATCAGCAAGATCTTACCACAACGCATCATTTTTTTAGAACCGAAAAATCCTGTATTGAGATATCCTTCAAATCATGATTACTTGCCGTCAAATCTTCTGTACCATCCCTTGATTGTCGTGCGAACAGTTACCATATCCAACTGAACCACCTCGATCCATCCGCATACGGCATAGAGATAAGTCAAGAATACCCCTACCCCAAATGGCCTATAAATAGATTTCTCCGGGCTGCTCATCTTCTACCTTCAAACTCCATCCTTTGGCATTCTCACTCCGGCGGCAACCCTAACCAACAACCGCGCATCCTCGACTCACCAGAGCCATCGTCATCTTCAAGTTCCCAGCTCGTGCCCTCATCCGTTCGAAGCAATGGCTGTTAACTTCGACGTCCCTGCGGTTCGTTCTTCCTCTTATTACTTTTACTTTAATCCTTTTGGTTCCCTGCGAGTTCTTACAGTCGACATTTTCTTTTCTCTTCCATTTTCTTGGTCCTTCAAACTCAGGAACTACGCAACACACTGGTGATTCCAACCCATCAACCTCTCCTCCATTGCCTAGGTCCAATGGGCGACCCAGATCCAACTGACCTGATTAATGCAGAGGCAAATCGTATTCCCTTCAAATCTCAAAATTTCTCTTTGAATCTGTGGAAAGACACGTTCCGTTCTTGGCCCAAACCCACCAAAGGGTGGAAAAACTGGTTCTTGAGGGTCAACAGATCAATGCAAGTGTTCTGGGCAGAACAGAAGATAGATCAGTGTATCAGGCTATCCATTGCCGATATACAAAAGAATGAATCCATGATGATAGCTGCCGCTCAATTTTGGTCGGATACCACCAACACCTTCATGTTTGGTCATGGCCCATGTGCCCCTACTCTTGCCGATGTATATATGCTCACAGGCTTGGACATCTCAACTGTCGATGAAGGCCATATTTTTGGCAGAAAAGCTGAATACAGAGTAAATACACGCAACATCGGCGGCTGGACGGGATACATCCAAGAGTACCAAAAGACTAGTACTGTCAATCAAAGGGAACACGCCACATTCCTGAACATGTGGCTGGAGAAGTTTATTTTCTATGGCCGATTGGTAGGACCAACCAATGCTTTCCTCCCAGCAGCAGAACTCTTAGCCAACGGTGTCAGATTCCCACTTGGCCGATATCTCCTGAGCTCAACCTACCACCTTCTCCACCAAGTATCTCAAAAGCTTATACTTGGCGAACCCATCGGCAATCTGGGAGGCCCATGGTGGTTTGTCAATATGTGGTTAAACGCTCACATGCACAAGCGTTTACAGTGGGATCTCTTTGCTCAAGAATTCCCATGAGAGATTCCCGAAGATTACGTCCTTAGAGACGATGAACCGGCAACACGCCCTCCTCTCAACTTCGGTGAAGCCACAATTGTCCTTCCCGGAACAGAAGCTAATGAAGACCAAATCGGCAGATTTTTTCAGACTTTCTACCATGGCCTTCCTCGTGACCTTAGGGCTTGGGTACCTTACATTGATGAGGATAACAAGTTCCCTCTCCTCTTCAATTTCGCCGATAGTGATCTGAACCAAGACAATGATCTTATGATAGCCATTATCACCCCCAAAGCAATCCCAGTCAACACATTTGGTAGCGGGAAAGCTTCCCATATTACTTATGAATTCTACAATCCATCGGCAGTATTCCGCCAGCTGGCCTTTGGGCAACTACCAATCAAGCTATGTTATGCCGATGTGATCAAACCCAGAGAAATCATTACCGCTGGAACTGAATGGAGCAGGATAGTAAGACTTGCTCCCGATGCCGATATCTCAAATGTCGATCTCTCCGCCTGGTCACCAACATCTTTCATAACAGAATCATATAAGCAATGGTGGCAAGAGTGGAAAGAACAGCTGTTTTCAACATCTGTTCACACATATCGGCATATGATCGATCCCGATTATGCCATTCCTGACAATGCAGTAAGTTCCTTTTAACTTCTGTCTCTTTTCTTCCTTTTATATGCATATCGGTAGCTAACCTTCCTTGAAACAGGCCGATGATCCAGTTCCACCAATAAGCAAAAGTGGAAAACCCTTCAACCTCCATCCAGCCTCTCCAGTCTCAGTAATCGGCTACAACGCCCCCACCTTAGAGACCTTGACCTTCCAGAGGACTCGTGCCAAAACCATCACTTCCAGACCAAGACTAGGAACATCCAGGGCTTCTCCAAAGGCTGCTGCTTCAAGCCTAATCAAGGCTTTTAAGGTAATAACCTTGCTTACTCTGTTTTCTGCCGATACACTCTACATTAACACACAACTATCAGGGTGTGCAAGCTGCAGCTGGATCATCATCGGCAACTTTACCAAGCACCACGACCTCTACCCCTCCTTCAGAGGTATTCTCTTATTTTTACATATTCTCTGTTAAATATCCAATCTTATACCCGTTTTTGCAGCAACAAACGGGCATATCGGCAAGCACGCCAAGCATGCAGGCTCCCCAACCAACAGATGTCGATGCCCCCCAGCCAATTGTCGTTGAAGCACAAACAAAGCGTAAAGCTTTGACCGATGCTGAAGCTCAACAAAAACGACAGAAATCTACACCAGCCCCTGCGTCTGCTCCAGCACCCGTCAGTCAGCCCACTGATGTAACTGAACAAGCTGCTCCTTCTTCCCAAGATACATCATCGGCAATTATACCCCAAGGGCCGACTACCGATGTGATCATAGAAGATATTCCATCGGCATCCTCTGCCGATCCTTCGTATAATCCTCTACAAGCCGCTCCCTCAAGCCAAGCTCAAGAAATCGCTCTGAAGCAGGTAAACCAATTAATTGTTTGATTTATAATATCCCCAGATATCACAGATAGGATTTCTAATTCTCTTTATTTAACAGGAACAAGATTCTCCCGATAGCTTATTCTCTTTTGCTATCGATGTCTCCGATGATGACGGAGAAGAGACGAGTTCTTCCCTGGCGTTGGGAACAATATCGTCAGACACCTATGGCAAGCTAGAAGCCCTCCTAAATCTGCTGTAGCAAGACACTGCCCAATTGGTGATCGACTCGGACCCTGCGAGGACTATCTTCAAAACGATTCGCGGACAAGTCCCTGCCAATGTTGAAGAGACCATCTTTCCAGCAGTCCATCTAGAGAGCAGACAACTTCAATATCAAAGGGCCATTCATCGTATTGCTGACATAGCAGCTCAGGCTCAACTTAAAGAAGAAATGCTGCAGCTGAAGCAAACTGCCGACGAGAAGCACAAGAATATCAACAACTTGCAAGCCTCCAGTGCCGATCTTAGGCAGAAAATTTTAGATCTATCGGCAAAGAAAGCAGCCCTGCTAGCTGAGCTGGAAAAGGTTGAGACAGCTCTGACTCAAGCTAAACAAGAAGAAGACCAGCTTCCCGACGCCATCAAGGCCCTTCAACAGGAACGAGATGCTCAAGCTCGCAAGGCCTTGGTCCTAAAAAAGAAACTCAAGCCTGTGGAAGGAAGTGCCGATGAAGACGCCAAAGAATTAAAAGAAGCCGATGAAATTCGCCTGCGTGCGATATCAGCCATCCAGGCTTTGTTAAATTAGCGCATCGGTAACAATTGATACTTTATTTTATCTCCAGCCGATAGGATTGTTATCGGCAATTATACTTTTATGCATCTATCCAGATACTAGGGTAATATTTCTTTAAATATTTTCCATTTAATGCTCTAGGAAATACAACTCCTTCGAGAGTTTCAAGAATATATGCATTACTAGGAACAGATTGATTTATCCGATATGGACCTTCCCAATTAGGTGACCATTTGCCAAACTTAGAGCTTTTAGTCCCAATCGGTAAAATCAACTTCCAGACCAATTCACCATCGACAAACTCCTTTACCTTCACTTTCTTGTCATACCATCTAGCTACCCTTTTCTTATTCTCTTCGATGCTAACTAAAGCTTTTAACCGATGACCTGCTACATCTTCCAATTCATCTTTCATAAGAATATCATAATCATCGGCTGTCAGTTGATCCTGAAAACGTATCCGCCTAGAACCAATTTTAATCTCCCAGGGTAATACTGCATCGTGTCCATACACCAATTGATAAGGTGCTACCTTGGTTGCACCATGACATGCCATCCGATATGACCATAAAGCTTCATTTAATATTGTATGCCACTTCTTAGGATACTCTTTAATCTTGCGCTTAATGAGTTTGATAATCCCTTTATTAGATGCTTCAGCCTGGCCATTAGCTTGGGCATAATACGGTGAAGAATTCAAAACTTTAATTCCTATACCTATAGCAAACTCATCAAATTCACCCGATGTAAACATAGTGCCCTGATCGGTAGTGATGGTTTGAGGGATGCCAAATCAGTAGACAATATGTTCCTTCACAAAATCAATCATATTAGCCGATGTCACCTTTTTTAAAGGAATTGCCTCAACCCACTTTGTGAAATAATCGGTAGCAACCAGAATAAACTTATGTCCTTTACTCGATGGTGGATAAATCTGACCGATGAGATCAATAGCCCAACCCCGAAACGGCCAAGGCTTAATTATGGGGTTCATAGCCGATGCGGGTGTCCTTTGAATATTACCAAATTTTTGACATTTCTGACATCCTTTAAAATATTTAAAACAATCCTCAAGAATAGTTGGCCAAAAATATCCATTTCTTCTGATCATCCATTTCATCCTGAAAGCTGGCTGATGAGCCCCACATACTCCTTCATGAATTTCACTCATCAGGCTTTTTGATTCATCTATGCTAACACACCTGAGTAAAACTCCATCCACGGTACGGTAATACAATTCATCATCGAGGAGTACATACTTGGTAGCTTGGAACCTTACACGTCTTTCAACCTTTTTAGATGGATTCTTTAAATAATCAATGATTTCCTTTCTCCAGTCATCGGTATCAGCCACTGATATCAATGCTTCTTGAACAGGTTGATATCCTGAAGCATGCTGAGCCAATCGGTTAGCCTCTTCATTATGCATCCGGGAAATATGCTCCAGATGAAAACTCCTAAACCCTTTTAACAATTCCAAACACTTTTCATGATATGAAATTAGAATTTCACTTCGGCATTCATAAACCCCAATTAACTGATTTATAACTAGCATAGAATCACCAAAGACCTCAACAGCATCAGCCTCTATTTCTTTAAGCAATTCTAACCTTTTTATCAGAGCCTGGTACTCAGCTTGATTGTTTGTCGATGTAGCAACTATTGACAATGAGAACTCATACTTCTTCCCCTGAGGGGAAATTAACACGATACCGATGCCTGCCCCTTCACCACAAGTAGACTCATCAAAGAAAAGTGTCCACGGAGCAACTTCCAGAGAATCTACCATGTTGCAATGTTGAGTAACAAAATCGGCCATAACCTGTCCTTTAACTGCCTTAGCCGATTCATAACGCAGGTCAAACTCTGATAATGCTAAAATCCATTTACCAATCCTACCATTTAATATCGGCATAGATAGCATATATTTGACCACATCATCTTTGCATATGACAGTACATTCAGCCGATAGTAAATAATGCCTCAGCTTAATACAAGAGAAGTATAAACATAAGCATAATTTCTCAATGGCCGAATACCTGGTTTCAGCATCTATTAACCGCCTGCTCAAATAATAGATAACACGCTCCTTCCCTTCAAATTCTTGAATAAGAGCTGAACCGATGACAGTATCTTCAGTTGATAAATACAATCTGAAAGGTTTTCCATGTTGGGGTGGAACTAACACTGGAGGATTCGTTAAATAACTCTTAATCTGATCTAAGGCTAATTGCTGTTCATCCCCCCATTTAAATTCCTGATCGGCTTTCAATTTCAATAATGGACTGAAAGCCTTGATCTTACCTGACAGATTAGATATGAATCTTCTGATGAAATTAATCTTACCGATCAAGGACTGTAATTCAGTTTTATCGGTAGGAGCAACAACCTTGTTGATTGCCTCAATAGATTTTCTACTAATTTCAATGCCCCGTTGATGCACCATAAAACCCAGGAATTGTCCTGCCGATACACCAAATGCACATTTATTGGGATTCATCTTTAATCCATGTTTTCTTGTACACTCCAGTATCTTTCGTAGATCGGTTAGATGCTTTGTGATGTCTCCAGACTTAATCACTATGTCATCAATGTAGATTTCTACCAACGTGCCGATATATTCATGGAAGATAAAGTTCATAGCTCTTTGATAAGTAGCACCAGCATTTTTCAAACCAAATGTCATAACTATCCACTCAAACAATCCCACATGACCTGGACATCTAAAAGCAGTCTTAAAAATATCTTCTTCAGCCATGAATATTTGGTTATAACCCGCATTACCATCCATGAAACTAATAATCTGATGCCCTGCTGCAGCATCAATCAACAAATCAGCAATCGGCATTGGGTAACCATCCATCGGTGTGGCCTTATTGAGATTCCTGAAATCAATACAAACACGGAGTTTCCCATTTTTCTTATATACAGGAACCACATTAGAAATCCACTCTGCATATCGACACTGCCGAATAAACTTTGCCTCAATTAATTTGGTTATTTCGGCCTTAATATCAGGAAGTATATTAGGATTGCATCGGCGAGCCGGCTGCTGATGTGGCCGAAATCCAGATTTAATAGGCAACCGATGCTCGACTATAGATCGGTCTAATCCAGGCATTTCAGTATAATCCCAGGCAAAACAATCTTTATATTCCTTTAACAAATCAACTAGTTATTGTTTACACTTGGAATTTAACTTAGAGCTAATAAAAGTGGGCCTTGGCCTATCGCCTTCACCAATATCTACTTCTATTAAATCATCTGCCGATGTAAATCCTTGACCTAATTTTCCATCATCGGCAAATCTATCCATTAAATCTCTTCTTCAGAACCGACTGCTTGGATCGGTAGAATTTCGTAATCGACAATCTTGAGGAACTCTTTTTCCCAGGCTTCTCCCGATATGCACTTGGTTCACTCATAAGTGTCTGATTCTGCCGATGCGATGATATAAGAAGAGTCACCAGGAACAACTTCAATCTTATCTCCAATCCATTGTACCAGACATTGATGCATTGTAGAAGGAACACAGGAATTAGCATGAATCCAATCCCTTCCCAAGAGCAGATTATATGCACCCTTGCCATTAATAACAAAGAAAGTTGTCGGTAAGGTTTTACTGCCGATGGTCAACTCAACACATACTGCCCCTTTAGCTGGTGATACATTGCCTTCAAAATCCTTTAGCATCATATCGGTTTTAGTTAAGTCTTGATCTCCCTTACCAAACTTCCGATACATCACATAAGGCATAATATTAATTGCAGCTCCTCCATCAATAAGTATCTTAGATACAGGCTGCCCATCAACTCTGCCTTTTACAAACAAAGCCTTGAGGTGTTGTCTCTCATCATCGGCAGGCTTCTCAAAAATAGCCATCATTGGATCTAGCGTTAATTGAGCTATTTGGTCAGAGAAAACAGCCTCTTCTTTGCTATCAGACGGAGCCAAAAATTCCATCGGCAACATAAACACCATATTGACATCTGCCGATGGACCTTTATTTTTGTGCCTTATCTGCCACTGCTGGTTACCAGATCTCTCATTGGAGGGACTTTCTTCTTGATATAAATCTTTTTGACGCTCTCGCTGCATTTTTCTCTTCTGTGTCTTTGTCAAACCCTCTGGACACCATTGAGGAAGCTTAGTTTTCCATACTGGCTGATAAGTCCTAGTTGTCTCCACACAACGTATATTAGGATCCCTGTAAAATATTTCTTCATCAGGAACTCTTGCATTTGCCATCTCTTCAAGTTCCTCTTGGTTTCTTGGAAAATATGCAATGCGTTTACCAAGCCTTTCATGCACACTAAGCCTGCCCCCCAGCCGATCATGTACTAATGCTCTCCCTCTGATCGGCTCATTAATGAACAAACCTTGATTACTAGATTGAAACCTTCTTACAGGATGATTAACTCCATAATAACCATTGCACTCTGGACAATCTTCAACAGTAGGTAACTTAATACCTTTCTCCCAACAATGAATAAAAAACGGACAATTCCAATGATCCTTATGCCGATTCCACTCTTCTTGACGTCTTTCCTCTTGTTGTCGTCGATACCGGTCTCTTCTCTGACGCCAGCTTTCTTGTTGTCTTCGATGAGTGATCACGATGCCAGATCGAGGAGGCCTCCCAGAACCGCCACTTTTCGTCAATAGCTCCTTGCCTTTTGCATCATCGGTAGTTATCCGATATTGGGGATCTACTGATGCATTCTTTTCAGCAGCTTCCGATGTCAACACCTTAATTTTCCCTTCAGCATCCAACATATTTGCTGGAAAAGGATGTTGATCAATTTTCATTGGCTTTTGAATCTTGGAATTGCCAAATTTTATTCTGCCAGACTCAATAGCTAACTGCAATTGTTGTCTAAATACTTTACACTCATTGGTATTGTGTGAAGTTGCATTGTGCCACTTGCAATACAGCATATGCTTCAACTCTTCTGCCGATGGGATCACATGATTAGGTGACAATTTAATCTGGCCCTCCTGAAGCAAAAGATTAAATATTTTATCGGCTTTGGTGACGTCAAAAGTAAACTTTTCTGGCTCTTTGTGACCAAAGGGACAAGATATCGGCTTCTTATTCTTAACCCACTCTACCAAACCGATAACTGGTTCATTATCTAAATCAGAATCTTCCGCCTCTTCAACAAATGAAACTTTCTTGTTCCAATTTCTTTTAGGTTCAAAAACCCTAGTGTCTTGATCAGAAATCCTTTGCACTAAATGACTTAGGCTTTCGAACTCCTGAGAAGCATATCTGTCCTTAAGGTGTGGTAACAATCCCTGAAAGGCTAAATCGGTAAGCTGCCGATCATCCAATACCAGGCTATAACATTTGTTCTTTACATCTCGTAGCCTTTGCATAAAGCCTTCTACCGATTCATCATTGCGCTGTTTCATCTTTACCAAATCGGTAAGCTTCTTTTCATGAACTCCAGCAAAGAAATACTTATGAAATTGCTTTTCCAGATCAGCCCAAGTGATAATAGAATTTTGCGGTAGTGAAATAAACCATGTAAATGCTGATCCGGATAGAGATGATGAGAACAGACGAACTCTCAATTCATCTCTACAAGCTGCCTCTCCACATTGAATAATAAAACGATTAACATGTTCCATGGTTGATGTATCATCTTGCCCAGAAAACTTAGTAAAGTTTGGCACCTTGTAAAGATTTGGGAGAGGAATTAAATCATATGCCGGAGGATACGGAGTCCGATAAGAATAGGTATTAACTTTGGGCTTGATCCCAAACTGATCCTTCATAATTTCTGCTATCTTATCGGCCCAAAAAGCATCGACATCTTGCTGACGATATTGTTGAATCTCCACTGGAGGTATCTGCTGATACCCTTCTGCATACCTTTGTGGCCCACGATCTCCAGCAATTGGCACATTTGCTACTATCTGTGGTCCATTAACCTGCTGAAAAGGGTTCATCGGCTGAGCTGCCGATGCTTGATTCTGAAAACCAGCATGCATGTGACCTTGATGAACACCTGTGGCTTGCTGATTTTGCTGAACTGTATGTTGAGTGGGAAACTGCCCTGACCAATTATTAGTATTCATCGGCACAAAGTTTGCCGATGGCTGGTAGCTTGTTGGCATTGCTGGATAATTACATCTAACTTGAGGCATAACCTGGACTCCAGGCTGACTGGCGATAGGAGCCTTCTGCTGCATCGGTAACAAATTTGCCGATGGATTTGAACTAGATGTTTGACCCAAAGACGCCTGAAAACCTCCTAGATTTGGTTGTACAGTAGTTGTAGTATATTGAGGCACTTGAGCTTTCGGCAAACCAGCCGATGGCATAGGAGTTTTTCCCGCTGCATCAAACACTTGAGATAATCCATGATTGAAAGCAGATGGCTCTGGAGGCATACCATATCCCCACCAATTAGTAGGAGTTTGATTATTCTGTGGTACAAGACCTGATAGAGCCGATGCTGATAGATCCGTACCAAGCTGAACTCGTCCTGATAATGCTGAATCCGGACGCACCAGAGTAGACTGTACGTTAGATAAACCTGCTGATACTGGAGGAGAAGAAATCTCTATACCCGCAACGGCTGGGGGAGCCGATGGAGCAACAGCAGATGCTGCTTCTGGTTGATGATAAGCAGGCCCAACGTAACGAGGTGACACTTGCCCTTCTTTGAAAGTTCGAATCACAGCATTATGAACAGTATTGGACAGCACATTGGAGTGATTAATTAAAGCATGATTCACCGCAGAATTAACCATCTCCTGAAGTTTACCCGGATTAGGATCAAAGGTAACCTGCCGAGGCAACGGCAAGTCCTGCTTTTGGATGACTTGTCCACTTTTGTTCAAGCTGAATGACTTCAAGCAAAGCTGTCTGTATTCTTCAATAGCCCTCTCCATAGCCTGCTTCTGATCGTCCTTAAGATCTTCTTCTGTTACTGCGATGATATTCCCAGCATCGATCTCAGGATTAAGCATCTTGACTAGATCTGTCCCACCGGGCGTGCCAAAAGATGTGTTGATGCAAAAGTAAATCTGCAAACACAAAGGGCTAATACCCGAAGTCGATATCCAAAGTGTGCCAGTCGATTTGACCTGTTAATCGACAAGGACGAAGATACGAGCACTTTGGTCCTGACAACAGCGATACGCCCGGAAGTCACGGCCAAGAGGTACTCACGCGGAACTCGAGGATCGTCGAAGATTGCACTTAGAGCAATGCAACTCGCCGAATCGATGAGAACTCGTAAAAAGGAAAATATGCAAATTGACGAAGTCGCCGAAAGTAGATGTAAATAAGAGTAAAAGCTATTTTTTTATGTATTGATTGATCCCTTATTACATTGCCCTTCACTCTATATTTATATCCTGATCTATAGAAACATAACCAAATACGACTAGGACACTAAATCCAAATCTAAGGAAAAAATATGACTTTGATACAACTCAGACTCTACTAAACGTACACAAGGAAATTAACTCCTATTTTACTCCATAGTCCACCTCAATCACGATGGTATTCTCATTGACCTCCTTTTCAATGGCACAGTCCCTGTTTCATCGGCAGCAGCCTTCGAGCTCCTTCCATCGGTACATTTCCTGTTTCATCGGCTGCAGTCTTCATACCTTCCTTCATCGGTACATCCCTTGTCTCATCGGCAGCAGTCTCCAAACCCTCTTTCATCGGCATTGGCAATAATACCCTTAACCTCATCGGCAACACTTCAAATTAAATCCATATGCTGCCACCACTCAAAAACAAACTTATTCTCCTTGGCTATCAATCTACACGGTAATCTTTCCTCTGTTGATTAACCCTTCCTGATTATCTTGACACGTGCTAAAAACGATGTCAACAGTAGCGATAAACACCATCTTAGCACCTTGTGTAGTTGGATACCACTTGGAAAAGCACAAACATAACTAGAAACCTCATGAGATCAACATTATAAACAAGGTTCTAGTACCGCTTTGAAAAACATGAAGCAAGAAAAATCTAACTACTTTCTATTCATGTTAGTACTTCAATACTTCATTCAAATTGTACTAGCAAGTCACCACACAAGCAATGTATCGGAGAAAAAGAAATGCATAACTATGCATCATACATATGAAGTGCACAAGGAAATGCAACATTCATGTTTAAGAGCTTGCTCCCCCTACTTGTGTGCTTAAAGTTTTAGTTGTTAGTTGATCCCCTTCTTTTATCAATTTTCCCTTTAGGGTTTTCTCCTCCTTTAGAATATATCTTTGTGAACAATATTTTCTCCCCCTTTAAAATCTATCTTTGTGAACAATATTTTCTCCCCCTTTGGCACCAATGACCACAAGGGACCAATTTTAGATAGAATATCATGTTGAATTAAGGGGTGAGGGTCAAGTTTGTGGTTCAACCTAGATTGCTTGCATAAATGAAATGCTTCGGTTTGATCCAAGGGCAAGCTTCTTCACACCTCACTAGAAGGGTTATCATGCACCATGTTGAAGCAAATATTTAAATAAGTTATCTAGATCAAACACTTAGGATCACAAGCTCGCAAACAAGTTATATGCTACCACTAGATCATACAAGTCATGGAAACAATAGTGGCACCATATAAACTTCAAATTCATTTGATTTTCATGAATGAGCCTAGAACATGTAAATTATGACTAGATGCACTAAACAAGTCCTTAGCATAAAATGTATGACATGTCAACCAATTGCACCTTGGGGCTCGAAGGAGAGGCATGTCATATATGGGGTGCATCAACTCATGTTGGAGAAGTCAAGTATGTTCAACTCATTCTTTAGCTTGTGAAATCTCTTCTCATCAAGTGGCTTGGTGAATAGATCGGCTAGTTGATCTTTGGTGCCCACACTCTCAATAGCAATGTCGCCCTTTTGTTGATGATCTCTAATAAAGTGATGGCGAACATCAATATGCTTTGTTCTTTGATGTTGAACCGGATTATTGGTTAGCTTCATGGCACTTTCATTGTCACATAGCAATGGCATATTCTTGAAATTGATTCCAAAATCCTTCAATGTTGCCTTCATCCACAAGATTTGTGCACAACAACTACCCGCGGCGATGTATTCGGCTTCGGCGGTAGATAGTGCAATACTATTTTGCTTCTTGGATGACCATGAGACAAGTATCTTCCCAACAATTGACAAGTCCCGGAAGTGCTCTTTCTCTCCACTTTGTCACCGGCATAGTCGGAATCCGAATATCCAACTAGCTCAAAGCTTGCACCTTTGGGATACCATAATCCAACATCTTGTGTATGCTTCAAATACCTCAATATTCTCTTTGTTGCCTTCAAATGACTTTCTCTTGGTGAGGCTTGAAATCTTGCACACATGCATACACTAAACATTACATTGGGTCTTGATGCCGTCACATAGAGTAGGCTACCAATTATTGATCTATAAAGCTTTTGATCCACCATGTTGCCACTCTTGTCACTATCCAAACTTCCACTAGTGCCCATTGGGGTTGTAATGCTCTTTGCATCTTCCATGCCAAACTTCTTGAGCATATCTTTGATGTACTTGGTTTGGCTCACAAATGTTCCTTCCTTCATTTGTTTGATTTGGAGTCCAAGAAAGAAACTAAGTTCACCGATCATTGACATTTCAAATTCCTTTGCCATCATTTTCCCAAACTCATCACAATAATCTTGATTGGTTGAACCGAAGATGATATCATCAACATATATTTGCAATACAAACAAGTCTTTCCCAATCTTCTTGGTGAAAAATGTAGTATCCACTTTGCCCATGACAAATCCTTTGGATAGCAAGAAGTCCCGCAATCTTTCATACCATGCTCTAGGTGCTTGCTTCAATCCATACAAAGCTTTTCTCAATTTGTAGACATGATTGGGTTTCTTGTCATCTTCAAAACCAGGAGGTTGCTCCACATACACCTCCTCTTGAATGTACCCGTTGAGAAATGCACTCTTCACATCCATTTGATATAGCTTGATATTGTGAGCACAAGCATAGGCAAGTAAGATCCTAATTGCTTCCAATCTTACAACCGGGGCATAAGTTTCACCAAAGTCAAGACCCTCTATTTGTGTGTAACCTTGAGGCACTAGTCTTACTTTGTTCCTTACTACTATCCCATCTTGATCTTGCTTGTTGCGAAAGACCCATCTTGTTCCAATGACATTGTGATCACTACGTCTCTCAACTAATTCCCATACTTCATTTCTCTTGAAGTTGTTGAGCTCTTCATGCATTGCATTTACCCAATCCGGATCTCTCAATGCTTTATCAATGTCCTTGGGTTCTTCCATTGACACAAAAGAAGAGTGAGCACAAAATGATGCCAATCTTGATCTAGTTTGAACTCCCCTTTGTATGTCACCAATGATAGAATCTAATGGATGGTCTCTTGCAATGTTAGTTGGTTGAAGCACTTGGACTTGATTGCTTGGATGTTGATGTTGATCATGAGTTGGGGATGATGAACTAGCCACTTGTTGATCTTGTTGCACTTGAGATGATGTACTAGCTTGATTTTGCATTAGAGAACCACTAGCTTGTGTAATTGGACTTTGGAGCACTTGATCTTTGTTGTCATCCACATCAATCACTTGCTTTGGCCTAATATCACCAATATCCATTTCTTTCATAGCATTAGTCAATTGAGTTCCTCTCACATCATCCAAGTTATTTTCCTCATCTTGAGAGCCATTTGTTTCATCAAACTCAACATCATGAACTTCCTCAAGTAAACCACTAGCCAAATTCCAAACTCTATAAGCTTTGCTAGTAGTGGAGTAACCAAGTAAGAATCCTTCATCACATTTCTTCTCAAACTTGCTCAATCTAGTTCCCTTCTTCAAGATGTAGCATTTGTAACCAAATACCCGAAAGTATGCAATGTTGGGCTTTCTTCCATTTAAGATCTCATATGGTGTCTTCTCTAGGAACTTGTGGCAATAGAGGCGGTTGCTATAGACGCAAGCCGTGTTGATTGCTTCGGCCTAAAATGAATGACTCACATTATACTCATTCAACATTGATCTTACCATATCAATTAGGGTTCTATTCTTCCTCTCAACTAGGCCATTAGATTGGGGTCTATACTTGGCCGAGAATTGATGCTTGATTCCAAGCTCATCACATAGCTCATCAACTCTTGTGTTTCTAAACTCACTTTCATTGTCACTTCTCACTTTCTTGATTGTGGTCTCAAACTCATTTTGTACCCTCTTGATAAACTTCTTGAATATGTCAAATACAACACTCTTGTCCATAAGAAAGAATACTCATGTGTATCTAGTGAAATCATCCACAATCACAAAGCCATACTTGTTGCCACCAATGCTTGTGTATGTAGTTGACCCAAATAGATCCATGTGCAACAACTCAAATGCCTTGGAAGTACTCATAATGCTTTTTAATGGATGAGTGTTGCCTACTTGCTTTCCGGCTTGACATGCACTACATAGCTTATCTTTCTCAAATGTAACACCCTAAAATTTTGGAAAGAAGAAAAATAGGAAAAATATGATTTTTATATATATTTTTGTGAGCTTGCAAATTTAGGATAATAATAATTTTTATAAATTTAAAATTTAATATAAGGGTAGGAACATGATTGAGCATTCATGCTGCTGCATTTGGGATTTTGTGATGAGTGGTTTAAATCAAATCCAATTTGGATTTAAAAATTATTTGAAATTTGGCTTTGAAAAGTTTGAAAAAGAAAAAGAGAAAGGAATTTTTCTTCTTCGGGCCGAATCCTCCCGCAGCTCAGAGCTCGGCCTGCAGCGGCGGCCCACCCCTTCTTTCCCCCGCGCCCGCCTCGGAATTCTTGGGCCGAGCCCAAGCCGCGGCCTGTCGGCCCGTCATTGCGCGCGCGCGCCTGCGTCCCGCGTCGAGCCGCTGACCGCCGCTGACCTACTGGGCCCGCCTGTCAGCGACCGCCTCCCCTTTCCTTTCTTCTTCCTCCAGCTCAGCACCGCCTTCTCCTCCTTCTTCGATTCGGTGATCCGAATCCGCCGCAAATCTTTGCCCTTTCCATGTATACCGACGCCTACGGGCTATAAAACGGGACCCCCGCACTAATCCACCCCCATCCCATCCCTTTGGAGCCGCCGTAGTCGCCTAGTTGCGTCACCGCAAGCACCACCGCCGCCATAGCCGCCACCGCGAGCTAGCCGCCACCTTCCGGTCATCCTCCGGTCCTATCTTCGCGCGGGGTGAGTTCGCCGTGAGTTTCTTGATCTCCCGGTGTTCTCCTTTCATCGTTTGGTGGTCGGAACGGTGTTTTGGCCTTCTCCGGTGATGGCGCCGCCGTGGAGGGAATCGGCCGGAGCGCTGCCGGCGTCTCTTCTCTCTCTCCCCGATCCAATCTGGATCGTTGATTTTGAATCCAACGGTTGTAATTAGAAAATGACGGTTCGTTCGCAATTTTGTAAAAGAGACCCTGAGACTTTAGTATATAGAACCCGCAATCCTAAAACATAAAGCTCAGAATACGCTTTGATCGGTTGTAAACGTATTTCGTTTCGGTAAATGAAAAATACGCTTTCTGATATTTACAGTTTTGCCACTCAACCTGTTTTAGTCGTAGAATCTCCGTTTTAACTCCGATTTGATCCATTCAAATTGCGTTAGATTCATATTTGCGAGCTCTACGTGACTATAGAACTGTACAGTAGGTTTGGATTAATTTATTTTCGAGTTTTTATTAAAGTATTTATTTTTCTATAGGAAATCTTCGTAAATTCATAACTTTATCGTTTTAGCTCTGTTTTTCGTGATCTTCGCGTCTGTATGATCCTAGCGAGTCGTAGATTCGATTTAAAGACCTTTTATTTTGTTTTCTTACTGATGGTGTACTGTTCTAATTATAGTCTTGTTTGTTTATGCATGATTGCCTCTGGATGTGTGTTGTTGCTGTTGTTGATCGAATATAGACGGTGAGCAATTCGTTGGGGATCAAGAGCCTTTCTACGAGCAAGATCTTCAGGACCAATTTGAGCAAGGCAAGTATAGCATGGGATTATCCTTGTTGTCCTATTCACATTATGCAAATAATATCATTATGCATCTATTCCTTATTAAGGATGACTTAGTGATTGATCCTACACCTTGATACCTATTACAATGCATTGAGTAGTATGGCTAGTGCTTGAACATGGACTATGATCATGTAAATTGATTAGAGGAATATGCAACAAACATTAAAAGATGATTTTGATTAATGTTTAAAAGGGGATTAGAGCATGGGGGTTACTTTTGATGCTCTAATTACTCTCCATAAGGACTCATCTATAAGCGACAATCTGGGATTTACAGTACAACTGTGGGGGCTATATGGCTCTGGCTTTAGTCATATAGAAGGACCTTTTCTAGCTTGTTAGAGGTAACCTTTTTAACGTAAGAATGGCTTGACGAATCGGGTATAGTGCGGCCTCTGTCCTTATGTGTATAGGCTGCAGGTTATTGTGCCATTTGGAAGGGGGGCTCTACATCTGTTTGCTGAGTGAATCTAATGGCCCTAACTTGTTAGACGAACCTTTGAAAGACTTCATAGTGTTTACCCTGCCTGCTCACCTTGGTAGTGTTTTGGGAGTAATTAACCCGGGCATATGGGTAACACGACTCACAGTGAAAGTGTACAACCTCTGCAGAGTGTAAAACTATTATAACAGCCGTGCTCATGGTCACGAGTGGCCTTGGACCCTTACGGAATAGTTGATAATTGTTAATGGTTATGTTTTTGCTATTCATCAATTATTTCACATGGATCATATGTTTATTGTTTACATTGTGACATTTTGATGCTATTGATATGTTAAAATTGTGCTAACTAAAAGCTACATGCTGATAAACCAATGTTATGCCTTTTTGAGCCTCATGAACCCCATGTTACACTTGTTGAGTACGAGATGTATTTACGCTTGTTTATTTTTCTTACTTGGATAAAAATCCCGGATGGGTAACAGATGGTGGTAATAGTGACTACTACGCCTACTTCCCTGAAGATTACTAGACTTGCTGTCAACCAGTCAATGTACCTGTGACTAGAGCTACCACGAGAGTTTATTATTTTTACTTCCACTACATTTGTGTTAAGACTATGTGTTAAATATCGTGATGTAATAACATTTGTGATGATACTTCCGTTATAATTTATTAACTTATGTGTGATTGATCTCTGGGCACACATAAGGGTATGCATTCCATTTGGTCGTTAAATGGGTGTGACAAATTGGTATCAGAGCTCTTGTTGACTGTAGGACGCAAGCCTAGCTAGAAATTGTCGATTTAGTATCATCTTTACACTATTTTTATGCTCACTATCTTGCTCTTGTTATTTGATAAATTTTTATGCTTCTTATGTCTCATTCTATTACGAAATTTTGCCTCTATTCTAACATCATCTAAAAATTCTGTAGATGACCCGTGACCGTAAGACTGCCCGCATCAGCTCTGGAGGATACTACCCACCTCGTGCCCTGCTTGCAACTGAAGAGCCACAAGAGCCAGAACCCCAGGAACAGGAGCAGGCCCCTGAAGCACCAATCCAAGCACCAGCACCTCCCCAGGAAGAGCCCGAGCCTGAAGAAGATCCAGAGATCATCGAGATTGAAGATGATGAAGAGAAAGCTAATGGAGGTGGACAATCCCCGTCTCCACCACATCATGAAGCTCTTGGAGATATGCCACCTCCTCCAATGGGGTGGACTGTGAGGATCTACCACAGGAATGGATGGAATGTTGTCTCTCATCTTCGCCTTATGGGGATGCTCACTGCTTACTTCGCTGATTGGCATCCAGCTGTGGAGTACGTCTACTGGGAGTACACTCATCCACTGGAGGATACGTACTAGAAGGCAAGGGCAAGCATCTTTGCACATACACAAGACAAGGGGGCGTATCAGCTGGACAGGATGTTCTCTCACGTGGGTCATCGAGCTACTATAGAGGATAGCATTGAAGATGCTGCTTTTGAAGCATGTATGGGTCTCTGCTATCTTCGCTATAACCTTATGAAGCATGACATTCATCGCTACTTTCCTCGTGCACACCCCGACCTTGGATGGGCTATGACAGATCCAGTGCAGCTAGAGCCACTACCTCAGGTGATGGTGAACCTTGTCTATGATATGATGGATAGGAAGCTGCAGTTAGAAGAGATGGTGAAGGCACAAGGGAAGACTATCAAGAGGTGTCAGGCAACCATTGATGAACTTCGAGCAAACCAAGGCATGCCCAAGATTTATGAGACATTAGAGCATGAGCCACTTCCTTAGGAAGTAGGAGTCCTTTATGTAATAAGAACGTTCTTAGTAACGTCAGTTGAGTCAGTCGAGTATGTCGTGTGGTTTAAACCTTGGTGTGCTAGTTGCTTTATTATTATGCTTATGTGTGAGTTGGATCTTTGTTTGAGTGTTGAGACTTGTAGGCATGTCTACAAGTTCCATTTTTAAGAATAATAAGTTTAATAGTCAAGGGAATAATGGTTGAGTTTGGTATGATCATGTTTCTATCCTTGCTGTTTTCTGGAGGAGTCTGCAATGTTTCTGCTATAGTTTAAAAACGGTTTGTGTAATATTTATGAAATTTCTATGAAAGAAACTAGACTTAAGCCTCTTTCAAATGCCACTGGAATTACCTTTTTATCTGATCTGGTTCGAGAGATATAATTTTCACAAGTTAAAGTTTCTGCACAGTCTGGAATCTGGAAAAGTTTCTGTTACGCCTTATTTTTCATAGACTTAACGACAGAATCTGATCTTGAGGTCTGAATAGAAGTTGTGGATAATTTCATAAGCTTTCCAACCATATAAATCACGCCTCTTTTGGACTTCTGTAGCTCGAGATATGATTGAAATACTGAACTGTCAATATTGCTACTCGTCTAGAAAACTTTCAGATCTCATTCTTTATCTTATAAGTGGTTGATAACATGGAATTCTTAAAGTTTGCATGTTTATAGGTGGCAGATGGCCGGAAGAGGAAGAGGCAGGGGTCGTGGAAACATTCCCCCAAATCCACCACCACCACCGCCACCAACCATCGAGCAACTGTTGGCAGTGCAGACGCAGTTGATGCAACAACTGGTGCAGAATCAGCAAAATCAGCCAGTTGCTGAGGCTCAACCACGTGATAAGCGTGGTGAGTTTTTGAAGGGTCGTCCCCCAGTGTTCACACATGCTGCTGATCCTTTGGAAGCCGATGATTGGCTTCGTGCTGTGGAGAAGCAACTCAATATTGCACAATGTGATGACCGATAGAAGGTGTTGTTCGCTTCTGGACAACTTCAGGGAGAAGCTCAGGATTGGTGGGAGTCATATGAGTATGGTCGTCCCGCCAATGCTCCTGCAGTCACCTGGCAGGAGTTTAGAGAGAACTTCAGGGCTTACCATATACCTGAAGGAATGATAGAGTTGAAGGCGGAAGAATTCAGAAACTTGACCCAAGGGTCAATGTCTGTAGCTGAGTACCGTGACAAGTTTGCTCAATTGTCACGATATGCTCCACATGAGGTGGCCAATGACAATGATAAGCAGCGTCGCTTCTTGAAGGGATTGTATGATGGACTACAGTTGCAGTTGATGTCCAATACCTACCCTAACTTTCAGACGCTTGTGAACCGCGCTATCGTGGTGGATAACAAGCGCAAGGAAATGGATGCTAAGAGGAAAAGGTTACAGGGACAAGCCTTCGGTAGCAACACCCGTCCACGTACTGGCTTTCAGCATACTAATCAGTAGAGGCCTCCTTTCGGACAGTGGAATCGTGGTCAGGCCCCTTTCCGTGGACAGTTCCCGCAACGTCCCCCATTCCAGCCGCAGAATAGCAACCAACGTCCTCCGCAGCAGAATGGGAATCAAGCACAACGTCAGGGTCCTTCCAACAACACTCCCACAAAGACTAGTGCTCCCAATACTCCCAACAGGTGTTTCCGATGTGGAAAAGAAGGTCACTTGTCCTATAATTGCCCTGAGAAGCCCAACCAGCAGACTCCCCAGAGACAGAGCAGCCACCAGAAGCTAGCACCTAACTCTGGAAGGGTGAATCACTTGTCCCAGGAGACCGCAGTGGAGGAGCCAGAAGTTATGCTTGGTACGTTCGATGTCCACTCTACTCCCGCCACTGTTCTTTTTGATTCTGGAGCATCACATTCTTTCATATCACAATCATTTGTTAGAATACATAGAATCCATTTGTGTGCCATGAAGAACCCTATCTTAGTAAACTCACCTGGTGGAAGCATGCCAGCATCTTATCGCTGTCTTCCGATTAGTCTCAATTTAAGGGGGGTATAGTTTACAGTTAGTCCTATAGTATTGAGAACAGCTGGGATTGATCTTATATTGGGAATGGATTGGATGATGCAACAACAAGCAGAGATTCAGTGCAAGGGTAAATCAGTTGTACTAACAACACCAAAGGGTGATAGAATCAAGGTTGAGGTAAAAGTGCAGAAATAGGAGACCGCTACAGTGAACCAGCTCAATGACGGTGCCAACCAGGAAGATCCAGTTGTGGAGGAGTTTCCCGATGTGTTCCCTGAGGAATTGCCAGGTATGCCACCAGACCGTGACATTAAATTTATTATTTAATTATTACCTGGAACTGCACCCATAGCTAAGCGTCCATATAGAATGGGAGTAAATGAATTAGAAGAACTTAAGAAATAAATTAAGGAGTTGCAGGATAAGGGTTTTATTCATCCTAGTTCTTCACCGTGGGGAGCACCAGTGATTTTTGTGGATAAGAAAGATGGAACTCAGAGGATGTGTGTAGATTATCGGTCTCTTAATGAGGTTACTATCAAGAATAAGTACCCATTGCCTAGAATTGATGACATGTTTGATCAGTTGAGAGGAGCTTGTGTATTCTCCAAGATTGATCTTCGTTCTGGATATCATCAATTGAAGATTCGTGCCAGGGATATACCAAAGACGGCTTTTACCACACGGTATGGGTTATATGAGTATACAGTGATGTCTTTTGGTTTGACTAATGCCCCTGCATACTTCATGTACTTAATGAATAAGGTGTTCATGGAATATCTGGACAAGTTTGTAGTGGTATTTATTGATGATATTCTAGTATTTTCCAAGACCGAGGAAGAACATGCTGAACATTTGAGGTTGGTCTTGCAAAAGCTCAGAGAACACCAACTATATGCAAAAAGGAGTAAATGTGAGTTTTGGTTGAAGGAAGTTTCTTTTCTGGGCCACATTGTCTCAAAAGGAGGAATATCAGTAGATCCTGGCAAGGTGAAAGATGTATTGAACTGGAAGCCACCCATCAATGTAAGTGAGATCCGTAGCTTCTTGGGATTGGCTGGCTATTATAGGAGATTTATAGAGGGGTTTTCAAAGCTTGCAAAACCAATGACTGTATTATTGGAGAAGAATGCCAAGTTTGTGTGGTCCGAGAAGTGCCAGGCTAATTTTGAGGAATTAAAGAAAAGATTGACTACTGCACCCGTCTTAGTTTTGCCAGATCTGAATAAACCTTTCTCTATCTATTGTGATGCATCTCGATTGGGTTTGGGATGTGTTCTTATGCAAGAAGGTAGAGTTGTGGCATATGCATCGAGGCAGTTGATGAAGCATGAGTTGAATTACCCTACTCATGATCTGGAATTAGCTGCATTGGTTCATGCATTAAAGATATGGAGACATTATTTGATTGGACACAAGAGTGATATATTGTAACAGAACCGCCCAATTATACGAGATTAAGTAAGAAAATCATCCAACGGACGGACAATTTACCCAACTTAAGCCCGTATAACCCGGTAGTCCGTGAAATCTCGACGGATTTCAAACCATTTCACATCACAGCCAAGATCGTAATAAGTTCAGCGATTACCTTCATAAGTTACACAGTAGTTTGCGGCACGAAATACATCGGAGTTTAAACATAGTTATTACAAACCAGTTTCAAATAAAGTAGCGGAAGCATTAGTTCAAAGCGCACACACACACACATCCTTTCCAAAATACAGTGCCAGCTCGCGATCATCTCCCACAAAAGCATCAGGCGAGGAGGAGTGAGTGACCATTGCCCATGGTCCTAGGCTTCGCCCATCGCAGGGTAGAGACAGTTGATACAATAACCATAGTACATCTGTCCATCTGCAACAAGTGGGAACAAAGCCCTGAGTACGAGAAGGTACTCAGCTAGACTTACCCGACAGAACCAAAACAAAAAGACTCCAAGGATCATGATAGGCTTTTTGGTGGGGTAGCTGACTCATTTGCAAAAAGAGCATTTTTAGTTTACCAAATCATTTACAAAAGCATGTCATCTTTTAATTCTTTATTCTCCTGTCAACTATGTTTGCACTTTATGCTGAAGTAACCATGTAATTAAGCAAGCAAGGATCACCATTGATATTTAACAATCATTACCATGTCATTTCCCACATAACTATCCAAGTGTTGCTTCCATATTACTACGATGAAGTAACTCAAGTCAAGTGTTCACTATCCAGTGAACGATGGCGATTCGAATCGATTATTGACCAGCTGGTAATTTATTCCTCACACAAACCTCACTCACCCGCTAAAGTGAGGTATTGGTCACCGAGTCAACCATTCAGGTAAAGTCGCGAGCTTGCCAGGAACCACATGTACCCGGGGGCCGCCCGACTGCTCTTTGGCCTTATCATCGCGCCCCCGTTTCCTGCCACTACTGCTCCGGTACAGTGCGTTGCGGGCAATCTACTCGGCCCGAATAATCTCCCGGCTTCGCGGTCGAAAGGTACTTTATCCGGCCAGCTAAATGTGAGGCATGCGTTCAACATGACCCGAGGCCCGACATCGGACGGTCCTTAATCGACACAGACGGAAGGCACTACAGTCCAGAACCCTGCAAGCTTCCGCCCGGTCTCATATTCATTTCCACACTTAGTTATTCTCACATGACAATTCTTTCACATAAAACCAGGTAATCCCCTATAGCTCGCGGATGACAGGCAATCACCCGACTTTTACCGGTCTAAGCAAGCTAAGCAAGTATCGACCGAGGACACCAGGGTGACAAGGATCGGGTAAAACAAGGTGGAACAAGGTATAATGCAGCAACGTTTGCAAACAACTCCTAAACTTAATGCATCAGATTAAGTGAAATTAGTAAATAATTATTTGCAAACCGAGGGAGAATGCTCCGGGGCTTGCCTCGCTCGAAGGTACTGGGACGATGGTCGGGGCACTCCGGAAGCTCTTCACCGGACTCCTCTTCTGCTTCTGCTGGCTCCGGCTCCTCGGGCTGCTCCTCTGCGTCCTCGGGAACTACTGTCGGAACCACCTCCTGCGATCCTGTATGATGCAGAAGTATGAGTGCAACATGCATAGGTGCAATGCAGAAGTGACATGAGATGATGAAGATGCGGAATGAATGCGATGAAGTGAATAGGTTACATTATCGGATTATGTGGAACTTATGACTCTTCTACAAGGTAGTCTACGTCATCCAAGAACATGTACTCGGAAACTACCAACACTAGTTTCTACCATGCGAGAGTACTTGACTAACAAGGTGCTTCAAAGATACACCAAAGTATACCTTACTAATTATCTTTGCATTAAAGAATAAAATGGAAACCCTAATTAGCCCTACATTTGAACAGCAACACATATTTTAGTAGCTCAGAAAAATCTTAGAAAATTACAGTGGATTACTACTATCAAAACTAGCATGACACAAGATTTTTACTGCATTTGGATAATTAGAATTTACTATACAAAAATAACAAACTAAGGCCTAAAATAGATATTTAAAATACTTTACATTATGAAAAGTATCAAACAACAGATTTAGGAATTTTTCTACTATCTACTACCTAAACAAACACTATGGAAAAATTATCACTTGCATGTTTTATTCAAATTTATTTAAATAACAAAAATAACAAATATTGGTAATAGAAAGCATTTGAACTGCAACTATGCATTTTTCTACAGAACAACCATGAAATAAAATTACCCTAACAAGTACATGGCATAACAGGATTAATAAACTTAGAATCACATTTTTCTGATTTTTCTACATTTTCTTATCAATTTTTCAAGAAAACACCAATTTCAAAGATTAATTAAAACACTACAGAAAAGTAATGAAATATTGACATGCAACATTTTTATATTGTAGATCTGATTCAAATGAGTATATAAAAATTTATTTCACAAATTTTGGAGCTAAAATGACCAAGAAATCATTTTCCCAAGTGTTTTTCATCAAAAATAATAAAAAAAGAAATGAAAACGGGTTTATTAAACGTCGCTGGGCCGGCCCGAGGGAATGATCGGCCCACGGCGGTCGCGGCCCGTCTCGCTCGCGCGGGGGGAGGAAACCGAGCCGGCCTGCTCGGGCTCGGCCCGCTGGCGCGGCTCAGCCCACCGAGCGAGGAAAAAGGGGGGGAGACCCGAGCGCGTCGCCGGCGCTCCCGACGCCGACGTCGCGGCGGCGGTCACGGACAATCGGCCGGTTCCGGCCAGCCAGCGACCCACCAAGGCGCGCAATAGAGTCGCCAAGAAGTGGCCAACACGAGACGTCAGGGCGGGACAGCAAAGAGGTGGCGGTTGAGGCGGTGGAGAGGCGCGGCTCGTCGGCACCGTGGCGGTGGCGCGGCGAGGCGAGGAAGAAAGGAGCCCTACCGCGGGCAGCGAGGGGGCGGAGAAGCTTGTTCGGAGGAGGGAAGAACGGGGCGGAGCTCGGTGCGAGGTGAATTTGATGATGGTGGACTGACGATGCCGGAACGGGGAGGCGAAACCGGAGCTCGCGGCGGCGAGCCGTCCGCCCGTGCGGTGGGGAGAGGAGGGGTGGCTGGCGGGTGAGGGAGGAGAAGTGAGGGAGTGAGGAGGCTCGGGCAGTCGTTTTGAGTGCGCTCGCGCTGGCGGGAGGTCAGGGCGAGGACGACGCGCGGCGAGCGGCGGCAGCGCATGGCCGACACGCGGCGAGCGCGTTCTGCCGCGGCGGCCAGCGTTGCGCGGGCGCGCGCGGGAGGAGGAAGGAGGCCGGGGTCGCGGGCCGGGCCGACTGCGTCGCGCGGGCGCGCGCGAGGCCGGCTGGGCCGGGCGGCTTCGCGAGCGGGCCGGGAAGCGAGGACGCGGCCTGCTAAGACAAAGTTTCATTTTTCCAATTTCTAAATTCAATTTCAAATGTATTTCAAACTTCAAACTACATTTTGAACAAGAAGAAGACATTTTATAAACTTGGCCCAAAAATAAAAGTTGCTCAAAATTAAATTCTCTACAACTTTGATTAAAGGGCCAACTGAAAATTCTTGATAGATTTTGAATGGCAGAATAAAAGCTAAAATAAGGGAAAATTTTGAATATTTTTCATAATTATTTTTGAACAAGTTTTGGACAAAATTTGAGCTCCAAAATTTGAACTAGGGTTCCAAGTGATATAAGAATTATGGTTGCAAGGCTTTTGATCTAATGTGATTATCATATTATTATAATCCATGAAATATAGCATGTTTAAGCTTTTATTTTAATCGAATTATACCATTATCATACATGATTATAATGATATGAATGCAATGCAATATGATTGCCATGCAAAAAGGCATTGCATAACACCGGAGTGTTACAGCCCTCCCCCCTTATAAAAATCTCGTCCCGAGATTTGGGTTACGAACCATTTATTATAAAAATCTTCATAAGCATTCTTTAAGTATTCACCCGTTTCCCAAGATGCATCCCCTTCATCGTGATGACTCCATTGTATCTTATACGTTTTCACCACACTGTTTCGAGTAGCCCTTTCCTTCGTATCCAAAACTCGAACTGGCTGCTCACGATACACCAGATCTGACTTCAGTTTTATGCCTCGAGGTTCAATCCGTTCCTCTGGAACGCGCAAACATTTCTTGAGATGTGATACATGAAAAACTGGGAATATAGCACCCATTGACTCTGGTAATTCCAATTTGTAAGCCACAGGACCCTTCCGTTCCAGGATTTTGTAAGGTCCCACAAATCTGGCGGCCAGCTTTCTGCGCACACCAAACCTTTTCTTTTTCATTGGCGTAACTTTTAGATAGACATAGTCGCCAACTTCGAACACAAGCGGTCTCCTTCTCTTATCTGCATAACTCTTCTGACGTGACTGGGCTGCTCTCATATTCTGCTGGATGATATGAACTTTCCTTTCGGCTTCCTCTACGAAGTCAATGCCATAATACCTTCTTTCGCCTGGCTCAATCCAGTTTAATGGTGTTCTACACTTTCGGCCATACAGAGCCTCAAAAGGTGCCATCTTGATACTCTCTTGATAGCTGTTATTGTATGAGAACTCTGCTAATGGTAACCATGATTCCCATGAACCTCTGGAAGACAACACACAAGCCCTTAACATATCTTCTAGAACAGCATTAACTCTCTCAGTTTGACCATCTGTTTGCGGATGATAGGCAGTGCTACGAATCAGACTAGTCCCCAAACCTTTGTGCAAATGCTCCCAAAAGTGAGCAGTGAACTGTGACCCTCTGTCAGACACTATAGTCTTTGGTATGCCATGCAACCTCACAATCTCCGCAATATACTTCTCAGCATATTGAGGTGGTCTATATTCCGTTTTGACAGGCAGAAAGTGGGCTGTCTTAGTAAGACGATCCACAATTACCCAAATGGAATCGTGACCTTTTTGAGTAGTGGGTAGACCTGTGATAAAATCCATACTTATGTCATCCCACTTCCAACTTGGTACTGACAAAGGTTGTAACATTCCGGCAGGCTTCATGTGAATTGCTTTTACTCTACAACATGTGTCACATTTGGCTACATACGCTGCAACTTCCTTCTTCATCTTGGTCCACCAATAACGAGGTCTTAGTTCTTGATACATTTTACTGCTGCCAGGATGAATAGACAACTTAGAGAGATGAGCTTCATCCATAATTTTATTCTTAAGCTCTCTATCCTTTGGAACAACAAGACGGTTGTCGAACCACAACACACCTTGCTCATCCACCCTGAAGTGTTTCGAGGGTTCTTCTTGAATCTTCTTTTTGATGTGGAATATCCCCTTGTCTGCTTTCTGACCTTCTATAATCTTACTCTCCAAGGAATAACTGACCTGAATACTTTGTAGCACGGCAGGGTGCATTAGATCGAAACCATCTTCAAGCAAGGGTTGCACATTCAGACAATGTGACTTTCTGCTTAAAGCATCAGCTACCACATTGGCTTTCCCAGGGTGATACTGTACATTCAAGTTGTAGTCTTTGATCAGCTCTAACCATCTCCGCTGTCTCATGTTCAATTCTGGTTGGGTGAAAATGTACTTGAGACTCTTATGATCGGTGAAAATGTTGCACACGTTACCCAGTAGATAGTGTCTCCAAATATTTAAGGCATGCACTACAGCGGCAAGCTCAAGATCATGTGTCGGGTAATTGATTTCATGTTTTCTCAACTGCCGGGAGGCATAAGCAATTACTCTTCCTTCTTGCATCAGCACACATCCCAACCCTGTTTTTGACGCGTCACAGAACACATCAAAAGGTTTCTCGATGTCGGGTTGTGCAAGAACTGGAGCAGTGGTCAACAGTTTCCGCAAGGTATGGAAAGCTGTCTCACACTCCTCTGTCCACGCAAACTTGTGATCTTTCTGTAACAGACTTGTCATAGGCTTGGCAATCTTCGAGAAGTCTGGGATAAAGCGGCGATAGTAACCAGCTAAGCCTAGGAAACTCCTGACTTCTGACACTGTGGTTGGAGTCTTCCAATCCATAACCTCTTGCACCTTACTCGGATCTACAGAAACTCCATTCTCAGATAGAATATGACCGAGGAAAGGAACTTTCTTCAACCAAAATTCACATTTGCTGAACTTAGCATATAACTTATGATTTCTCAACCTGGTCAAGACAACTCTCAGATGCTCTTCATGCTCTTTCTCGTTTTCAGAGTATACTAGAATGTCATCAATGAAGACAACTACAAACTTGTCCAACTCTGGCATGAAAACCGTATTCATCAGATACATAAAATATGCAGGAGCATTTGTTAGTCCAAATGACATAACAAGATACTCGTACAACCCGTATCTGGTAGAAAAGGCGGTTTTCGGAACATCTTGAGGTCTAATCTTTATCTGATGATACCCTGACCTTAAGTCTATCTTGGAGAACACTCTGGCTTTAGCTAACTGATCAAACAGAACATCAATATGAGGCAAGGGATATTTATTCTTGATGGTTACAGCGTTAAGAGGTCGGTAATCCACACACATCCTGAGAGTACCCTCTTTCTTTTTCTTTACAAACAAGGCAGGACATCCCCATTCAGACTTACTTGGGCGGATAAACCCCTTCTTTAATAACTCTTCCAACTGTTTCTTCAACTCAGCTAACTCATCTGGAGGCATCCGATAAGGTCTCCTTGAAATTGGAGCCGTCCCGGGGATCAACTCGATTCCGAACTCAACATCTCTATCTGGAGGAAGGCCAGGCAATTCGTCTGGGAACACATCCGGAAACTCACATACTACTGGGATCTGATGGATAGGAGTAACTTCCATGGCACAGGTCACACTCACAAGATCTGTTCTTTTAGGCAATGGTACCTGAAAAGTACCCTCTGCCTGGGGATCTTTAAGGGTAAGCATCCGACTGCTTGTATCTATGACTGCTTCCCAGTCTTTCATCCAGTTCATTCCTATTATTACATCCAAAACTAGTCCAGGCATAACTACCAGGTTCACTCTGAACTTCCGACTACCTAACTCAAGGGTTGCCCCTCTAACCATCTTATTGGTTAACACATCAGCTCCTGCTGAACTTATGCGATAACCATAACTCAATTCTGTGCATAGTTGTTCATGTTTCCGTGCAAATGCTTGACTCATAAAAGAATGCGAAGATCCAGAATCAAAAAGAACAACTGCAGGGTGATGGTTCACAAGAAACTTACCAGCAGTTACAGGCTCTCCCTCAGGAACTTCATCAATGGCGGTGTGGTGCACACGGGCATTGTAAGTCTGTTGCTTCTTTTTAGGCGGATAAGGGCAGAACTTGGAAAAGTGGCCTGGCTGACCACAGTTGTAGCAGGGCCCTTTCACTGTACCAGCAGACCCTATTGCTCCCTTGGAGTTGCTCTGTTCTGCAGCTGCGTTGGTCTTTGTTGGCGGCACTGCCATCTTGTACGGTTTCTGTGGCCCCTTGTAGTTCTGGGTTTTATGCTGCGGCGGCCTGAACCTCGCACCAGGTGCGGACGGACGATAAGATGAACGGTTGGCAGGGACAACTCTGGACTGGGATGGTCCTGACTCGAACACTCTCTTGCGGTTCTTGGATGCGGTGTAAGCGTTATTGTTCTTCTCTTGCTTCAAACAGTCACTGATAAAGTCGTTGAATCTGTTGCGGGTATTGGTACCCACATGCTTCATCATCTTCGGACTCAACCCTCTCTTGAAACTAGCAATCTTCTTTGCATCTGTGTCAACCATGTCTGGAGCATAGCGGCACAAATTATTAAAGGCATGCAGATACTGTGTCACTGTCTTGGTACCCTGATTCAAGGCTAAAAACTCTCCAAGCTTCATCTCAACCAACCCTGGGGGAATATAAACTCCCTTAAAAGCTTCAGTGAAATCCCTCCAAGAGATCTGGGCATTAGGAGGAAAAGTACTGCGGTGATGCTTCCACCACATTCCTGCTGGTCCTTGTAACTGATGTGCAGCATACTCTACTTTCAGAACTTCTGTCATCCTTAACACACGGAACTTATCTTCCATAGTGTTAATCCATTCCTCGGCATCAAGTGGCTCTGCTGCTTCTTTGAAAATAGGTGGCCTCGTATCCATGAAATCCTTGAAACTGCTGTACTGGTTCACCCCATGGCCACCACCTTGATTATTTCCTCTTTGAACATTTTCCGCGATGGTACGCAGAAAGTCTTCCATATTCCTCTGTGATTGTTCAGTATTGCGCTGACTTCCAAGAAACTGTGTGAAGAACATTTCTGCGGTAAGCGGCGGAGGAGGGGGCAAATGTGGTTCTGGACGTGGTTCCTGGTGGTTGACATTGTTGGCACCACTTCCACCAGCTCCTGCACCATTGCCACCAGTCTCAGCGGCTTCATACGTAGCACGACGAGTGTTGGCCATCTGCATATTTCAGCAACAAGCACCATTGAGTGAAGTTGTAAAATTATGTCCGAATGAACAATTATGCCATACTGAATTCATTGGAGAGAACAAGTCATACAAGAAAACAGAGGCGCAATAATTTCATTCCAATTAAACAACAGCACCAATTCAGTTACTTCAAATGCAACATCACGTCCCATACAACCACGTTGCCAGCATACATACACTGGACTTCTATGCGTTCGGGTATCGCATACACAACCAAACTCCAAAAGATCGTCAGTCTCAAGGTCGAACAGGATACATCACGATACATGAAAACCAAAAGAAGGCCATCGCGTCAAGCCTAGCTACTAACGCAGGACACTATCCTACTCCTCGGGGCCATCGTCGATGTCGGAGGCGTCGCCATCGCTACCTTCAGCAGCGGCGTCGTCGTCGATGTCCATCTGAGCGGCGTTCGGAGGAGCATACGGGCCCATCCCGTTGTAGAGGGCATGGAACTCTTCATGCAAGTTGGCATTGTACTCTTCTAGCTCCTCGACCCTCTGCCTCAGAAGGTCCCTCTCGTTCCAGGCTTCATTCCTTTCTTGTACTAGCTGCTCCAACAGGCGATCTGCATTCCTGTTGGCCTGAGTCAGCCTCTGAACCTGCTGCATGGAACTCTCGCCTCTCTCGAGAGCTCGGTCCCGCTGCAAGCTCATATCAGCCAACTGCTCCTGCAAGCTAGCTATGGCACGCGCTTGCTTTTTCTTCTGCTTCCTTGCTTCAAGCCGATCATCACCACGTAGGCCAGTCAAGGTCCAATAGGTATTCTCCAGACCTTGGTATGCTCTGTTGGCAGCATACATGGCACTCATGGTGTGGTTGTCACTAGCCCGTCCTTCACTGGGGCCTCTAACCAGGGCACTTCCTTGCGGCTGTACCCAAATGGCGTCGCGAGGATCATCTCTCGGGAAGGTACCGGCCAAAGCTGTTGCTAACTCATTGGGAAATCTGCTCATGATGTCTCGGATGACGCGAAAAGCTGCGCCCTCTGCACCCTCGACTGGAGTGCGTCCTTCGAACTCCAGATGCCAACCATCCCATTCTGGCGCATCACCAAGAGCAGGGACGGTGATCTCTACCACAGCAAGTCCATCTTCAGCTAGCTGACTCTCGCTCCAAGAGTAAACTGGCTCTTGTCCCTCCGGGTACCCCACATCATGGAGCACTCTCCAAAGCAAGGTGGGCATGCCAAACTCGCTTAGAAAAGTGTCCGTGTTGCGGTGCTCCCGCGGGGCTAGCTGACGACGGGGTGCTCTTCCGCCAGTGGACTTGCGGGCAGTCTGCTTCGTGCGGGCCATCTGTAGCACAAGTTTTAAATTACCCGGTGAGAACATATTTTAGTTGAGGTCACTTTTATCGAAATGGGATAATCCTTTTATAAGGGGAGGAATGCATGCCATGAATGGAATGCACAAACAATATGATGCATGCACGAGTCTTACGTTCTCACAAACTTATGAAAAAGCATCTAACGGTGAATTCGGTGGCATACAACGATCTCTCTTATACGTAACTAATTCGGTCTACACGATACGCTGTTATGTACCTGCAGAAAACTCATTTCAGCCCATTCCCCATGAATGCATGAAAGCAGTAAATCTACCTACACGCTTTACACGAATCCCCAGATGCGTGTACAACGGTAGTGACTACCCAAACACATCGTCCTATTGACGGCATCGCCTCAACGGACGGAACACCCACACATGCGACACTTTTATAAAAACATGTGTAAAACATGTAATTATCCAAGTATCATATAAGCACTTTCCCTAGATCGGCGGTGTATCCGATCATGCTCTCACAACTCACACTTACCGAAGCGTAGAGGTAACTGATCCATACATTACCACTCAATTAAGTGGCACTCATACAATAGCACGCCGTATGAGCAACGAAAAAAGAAATATGGTGCAAGAACCCCAAGTCAGTACTTAAATAGCCACCTAGAGTCCTTAACTGGGCATACAGGATATGACCACTGGCACACTTTTTAGTTTCAAAATCACACTTTTTAAGCAAGGTTTTGGTTTAAATACACTTATGAACAGTAATTACGCTAAACCATGCTCCGATGCCAGCTATAACAGAACCGCCCAATTATACGAGATTAAGTAAGAAAATCATCCAACGGACGGACAATTTACCCAACTTAAGCCCGTATAACCCGGTAGTCCGTGAAATCTCGACGGATTTCAAACCATTTCACATCACAGCCAAGATCGTAATAAGTTCAGCGATTACCTTCATAAGTTACACAGTAGTTTGCGGCACGAAATACATCGGAGTTTAAACATAGTTATTACAAACCAGTTTCAAATAAAGTAGCGGAAGCATTAGTTCAAAGCGCACACACACACACACATCCTTTCCAAAATACAGTGCCAGCTCGCGATCATCTCCCACAAAAGCATCAGGCGAGGAGGAGTGAGTGACCATTGCCCATGGTCCTAGGCTTCGCCCATCGCAGGGTAGAGACAGTTGATACAATAACCATAGTACATCTGTCCATCTGCAACAAGTGGGAACAAAGCCCTGAGTACGAGAAGGTACTCAGCTAGACTTACCCGACAGAACCAAAACAAAAAGACTCCAAGGATCATGATAGGCTTTTTGGTGGGGTAGCTGACTCATTTGCAAAAAGAGCATTTTAGTTTACCAAATCATTTACAAAAGCATGTCATCTTTTATTCTTTATTCTCCTGTCAACTATGTTTGCACTTTATGCTGAAGTAACCATGTAATTAAGCAAGCAAGGATCACCATTGATATTTAACAATCATTACCATGTCATTTCCCACATAACTATCCAAGTGTTGCTTCCATATTACTACGATGAAGTAACTCAAGTCAAGTGTTCACTATCCAGTGAACGATGGCGATTCGAATCGATTATTGACCAGCTGGTAATTTATTCCTCACACAAACCTCACTCACCCGCTAAAGTGAGGTATTGGTCACCGAGTCAACCATTCAGGTAAAGTCGCGAGCTTGCCAGGAACCACATGTACCCGGGGGCCGCGCCGACTGCTCTTTGGCCTTATCATCGCGCCCCCGTTTCCTGCCACTACTGCTCCGGTACAGTGCGTTGCGGGCAATCTACTCGGCCCGAATAATCTCCCGGCTTCGCGGTCGAAAGGTACTTTATCCGACCAGCTAAATGTGAGGCATGCGTTCAACATGACCCGAGGCCCGACATCGGACGGTCCTTAATCGACACAGACGGAAGGGCACTACAGTCCAGAACCCTGCAAGCTTCCGCCCGGTCTCATATTCATTTCCACACTTAGTTATTCTCACATGACAATTCTTTCACATAAAACCAGGTAATCCCCTATAGCTCGCGGATGACAGGCAATCACCCGACTTCTACCGGTCTAAGCAAGCTAAGCAAGTATCGACCGAGGACACCAGGGTGACAAGGATCGGGTAAAACAAGGTGGAACAAGGTATAATGCAGCAACGTTTTGCAAACAACTCCTAAACTTAATGCATCAGATTAAGTGAAATTAGTAAATAATTATTTGCAAACCGAGGGAGAATGCTCGGGGCTTGCCTCGCTCGAAGGTACTGGGACGATGGTCGGGGGCACTCCGGAAGCTCTTCACCGGACTCCTCTTCTGCTTCTGCTGGCTCCGGCTCCTCGGGCTGCTCCTCTGCGTCCTCGGGAACTACTGTCGGAACCACCTCCTGCGATCCTGTATGATGCAGAAGTATGAGTGCAACATGCATAGGTGCAATGCAGAAGTGACATGAGATGATGAAGATGCGGAATGAATGCGATGAAGTGAATAGGTTACATTATCGGATTATGTGGAACTTATGACTCTTCTACAAGGTAGTCTACGTCATCCAAGAAACATGTACTCGGAAACTACCAACACTAGTTTCTACCATGCGAGAGTACTTGACTAACAAGGTGCTTCAAAGATACACCAAAGTATACCTTACTAATTATCTTTGCATTAAAGAATAAAATGGAAACCCTAATAGCCCTACATTTGAACAGCAACACATATTTTAGTAGCTCAGAAAAATCTTAGAAAATTACAGTGGATTACTACTATCAAAACTAGCATGACACAAGATTTTTACTGCATTTGGATAATTAGAATTTACTATACAAAAATAACAAACTAAGGCCTAAAATAGATATTTAAAATACTTTACATTATGAAAAGTATCAAACAACAGATTTAGGAATTTTTCTACTATCTACTACCTAAACAAACACTATGGAAAAATTATCACTTGCATGTTTTATTCAAATTTATTTAAATAACAAAAATAACAAATATTGGTAATAGAAAGCATTTGAACTGCAACTATGCATTTTTCTACAGAACAACCATGAAATAAAATTACCCTAGCAAGTACATGGCATAACAGGATTAATAACTTAGAATCACATTTTTCTGATTTTTCTACATTTTCTTATCAATTTTTCCAAGAAACACCAATTTCAAAGATTAATTAAAACACTACAGAAAAGTAATGAAATATTGACATGCAACATTTTTATATTGTAGATCTGATTCAAATGAGTATATAAAAATTTATTTCACAAATTTTGGAGCTAAAATGACCAAGAAATCATTTTCCCAAGTGTTTTTTCATCAAAAATAATAAAAAAAAGAAATGAAAACGGGTTTATTAAACGTCGCTGGGCCGGCCCGAGGGAATGATCGGCCCACGGCGGTCGCGGCCCGTCTCGCTCGCGCGGGGGGGAGGAAACCGAGCCGGCCTGCTCGGGCTCGGCCCCGCTGGCGCGGCTCAGCCCACCGAGCGAGGAAAAAGGGGGAGACCCGAGCGCGTCGCGGCGCTCCCGACGCCGACGTCGCGGCGGCGGTCACGGACAATCGGCCGGTTCCGGCCAGCCAGCGACCCACCAAGGCGCGCAATAGAGTCGCCAAGAAGTGGCCAACACGAGACGTCAGGGCGGGACAGCAAAGAGGTGGCGGTTGAGGCGGTGGAGAGGCGCGGCTCGTCGGCACCGTGGCGGGTGGCGCGGCGAGGCGAGGAAGAAGGAGCCCTACCGCGGGGCAGCGAGGGGGCGGAGAAGCTTGTTCGGAGGAGGGAAGAACGGGGCGGAGCTCGGTGCGAGGTGAATTTGATGATGGTGGACTGACGATGCCGGAACGGGGAGGCGAAACCGGAGCTCGCGGCGGCGAGCCGTCCGCCCGTGCGGTGGGGAGAGGAGGGGTGGCTGGCGGGTGAGGGAGGAGAAGTGAGGGAGTGAGGAGGCTCGGGCAGTCGTTTTGAGTGCGCTCGCGCTGGCGGGAGGTCAGGGCGAGGACGACGCGCGGCGAGCGGCGGCAGCGCATGGCCGACACGCGGCGAGGCGCGTTCTGCCGCGGCGGCCAGCGTTGCGCGGGCGCGCGCGGGGAGGAGGAAGGAGGCCGGGGTCGCGGGCCGGGCCGACTGCGTCGCGCGGGCTGCGCGCGAGGCCGGCTGGGCCCGGGCGGCTTCGCGAGCGGGCCGGGAAGCGAGGACGCGGCCTGCTAAGACAAAGTTTCATTTTTCCAATTTCTAAATTCAATTTCAAATGTATTTCAAAACTTCAAACTACATTTTGAACAAGAAGAAGACATTTTATAAACTTGGCCCAAAAATAAAAGTTGCTCAAAATTAAATTCTCTACAACTTTGATTAAAGGGCCAACTGAAAATTCTTGATAGATTTTGAATGGCAGAATAAAAGCTAAAATAAGGGAAAATTTTGAATATTTTTTCATAATTATTTTTGAACAAGTTTTGGACAAAATTTGAGCTCCAAAATTTGAACTAGGGTTCCAAGTGATA
>CM039587.1:41432463-41512174 GCA_022457205.1 Saccharum spontaneum
GAGAACATATACATGGGACTTTTCTTGTGCTACGGCATCTTAATGGGGTTACGATTGTTCATTTTCACTTCCACCACATATCGTAGAACCTAGGTGATAAGAAAGAGAGGAGGTACAACCATTACTAATTGCAGAGTCAAATCGAATTGGTCAATTCCAGTTCCAATGACAAACCTCTATTTAACTGGCACATCCAACTCGTCGATTTAAATAAACAGCAACATGAGCCAGAGAACACAGCTTCTCCTCCAAAACTATCTGGATAGCTAATGTATACATTACAACCACTTTGCCACAATTCAGTACTAATGGTCCGGAAAAGATGAAGAGGTGAACTCTTTAAATATGCCCGAGTCCGATCTACATACAGTATTGTACTTAGGTTCTGCCATCTCCGTGTCCACCAGACAGACAAGAGGCTGAAAACGAGTCAGGACTGGCTAACATAAGCAGGGGGGGGGGGGGGGGGGGGGGGGCTAGTGGTACTCACGAATTCGATGAATGCTTGATTGCGGTTGGCGCCGACGCCGCACTTGGTGTTGACGACCTTGCCGAAGGGGGTCCCCAGCTCGACCAGCTCCTCGGGAGTGCAGTCCCATGGCAGATTCCGCAGGTGGAGCACCTTCGACGGCGGCTGCGTGTACCGGAACTGCGGCCCACCAGAAGCCATCCGTCCCGAATCTTATCCTCCAAACCTACCGCGTCATCAGTGGTAAGTAAACCACATCAAGGAAGCTTTTTGCAATAAAAACAGAAAACTCTCGTAACCATGGATCCGCGGGTCCTCACCTTGCGGGTGGCGACCGGCGGCGGCGAAGCGAGTGGCCGGAGCGGACGAAGACGGGTTGGAATCGGGAACGTATCGGTGCGGTCAATCAGTCCACGCCTTGTTTAGATGCACATGGAAAGTTAGAATTTTTTCACTCTCTCTCCATCACATCAATCTTTGGACCCATGCATGAAGTAGTAAATGTAGGTAAAAATAATAACTAATTATACAGTTTAGTTGGAAATCACGAGATGAATCTTTTGAGCTTAGTTGGTCCACGATTGGAGAATATTTGCCAAATAAGATGAAAGTGGTACTATTTATCGGGTTCATTTTTTTTGCGATCTAAACGAGCCCCCAGTCTAATGGCTAAAGCCGCCTAGGGTTTCGTATCGACCCCCGAATAGGCCCGTTGATAGCTTATAATGGGCTTCGGCCATGCAGCCGAGTCGGAATCCTACAGCCCAAAGCCCCAAACCACCGAGAAGCCAGAAGGCCAGCCCAGTTTGGACAACTCATCACATCACGATCCACTCTTCTTCCCTCGTGGGCTCGAGGCCTCGTCGTTCGTCGCCACCGCCGGAGAAATGCCGCCGAGGAGGCGAGACCGCCGGAGACCCCGCGACCCGTCGCCGCCGTCCTCCGATGCAAGAGCGCCACCCTCCGCCTCAGGCTTGCGTCTCACCCTCCTCGTTCCCCTCCTCCTCCTGGTTCTCGTCCTCGCCGCCCTTGGCTTCTCCGGCCTCCTCTCCCGGTCCCCTCCCCACTCCCAGACGCTACAGACTACCGCCCACTCCGTCTACGAGCGCGGTCTCGTCAAGCGCGACGTCTCCGCACGAGAGATCCTCGCTGTAAGCACCTCGCGGTCGTATTGCTCGATCCAATCGTTTGTCGTTATAGCTGAACTCCTTACTAGAGTGGCCACTGACGCGGTGCCTCCCCCACCCCCGTGCTGCTGGACCACGTGATGCCGGCGTGCTGTATGCAGGAGCACACAAGGGTTTCCGAGAACCGGTCGCAGCGCAACTTCGCGAACCCCGTCCTCGCCTATGTGACCCCCTGGTGCGTCACTTCTGCAATTCCGTGCATGCTTATGGTATCTACCTTCCTTCGTGAGCTGCTCTACTGTTGCACTATCACAATATCAAACCACTATAGTTCTGTAGGAGGCACATGAATAGGTCAGCCACGTTCCTTGTATGACTCATCTTAACAGTGTTTTGTTTCTGGTTTATATGTAGAGCGAACCTACTGTTTATAGCAGTAGAACTAGAATCAGGTTTCTAATGATTTTCAGCTCAAACTGGTTTACTGGGGATTGGGTTTCATGGGCTATTAACATGTTCTGTTTAAAACTAGTTTGGCAATGGATCCCATGGATTGATAATTGGCTTTTACATGTGTTTCTTTTTGCTGGTTATAGATGCCAATTTGCCTGAAAATGGATCCCATGGCAGCTGTTAGAAAGTGTGTCTCTATTGATTTGGGCTAACCCTAGAAGGGTAGCTATATAGGTAGCCATACATGGGCCTCATGGGCCTAGCTTCATGAGCCTAATATACTCATAATCCAACACCTCCCGCAGTCTGAACTACCGGCGCAGCGGAGTTTCAGACTGGACAAGAAAGAAGAAAGAACACACACAAGCCCCCCCACAGACGCAACTAGCCACTGGTGATGTTGAGGCTGGAGTGAAACTCGGTGAAGGTCGTGGATGGGAGGCCTTTGGTGAAGATGTCCGCGAACTGGGAGGTGGTCGGAACATGAAGGACCCGCACCTCGCCGAGGGCAACCCGATCCTGGACAAAGTGTAGGTCGATCTCCACGTGCTTCGTCCGCTGGTGTTGGATGGGGTTGGTGGAGAGGTAGACCGCGCTGACATTGTCGCAGTAGATCAGCGTGCTCCGGGAGGGCGGAGTGTGGAGCTCGGCGAGGAGCTGCCGGAGCCAGGAGGCCTCAGCCACGCCGTTAGCAACAGCGTGTACTCCGCTTCGGCACTGGACCGGGAGACCACCGGCTGGCGCTTAGACGACCAAGACACCAGGTTGCCGCCCAAGAAGACAGCGTAGCCGGAGGTGGAGCGCCGGGTGTCCGGACACCCTGCCTAGTCGGCGTCAGTGTAGACGACGAGCTCGGCCGAGGAGGACCGGTGAAGGAGTAGGCCGTAGTCGATCGTGCCTCGGAGGTAGCGGAGGAGGCGCTTGAGAGCAGTGAGGTGAGGCTCCAGGGGATCATGCATGTGAAGGCAGATCTGCTGAACTGCATAGGTGATGTCCGGCCGGGTGAAGGTGAGGTACTGAAGGGCACCAGCAAGACTCCGGTATGCAGTGGGATCTGACACTGGAGGGCCCTCAGCCTCTGACAACTTGCCCTAAGTATCAACCGGAGTGGAGCAGGGGTTGCAGTCAGTCATCCCAGCCCGCTCCAGGATATCTCGAGTATACTGCCGCTGGTGAAGAAGTAACCCGGCAGAATGAGGCTCAACAGTGACCCCGAGGAAATGATGGAGCACACCCAGATCTTTCATAGCAAACTCCTACTGAAGAGCGGCAATGATGCGGCGGAGAAGTGGCTCACTGGAGGCTGTGAGGACAATGTCATCAACATAGAGCAGCAGGTACGCAGTGTCAGCTCCATGGTGATAGATAAACAGAGAGGTATCAGACTTGGCCTCCACAAACCCCAGTGTCAGCAGGAAAGCAGCAAACCGATGGTTCCACGCCCGGGGTGCCTGCTTGAGGCCGTAGAGGGACCTGTTGAGCCGGCAGACCATGTCAGGACGGGAGGAATCAACGAACCCCGCTGGCTGACTGCAGTACACTGTCTCGGTGAGCTGGCCGTGTAGAAAAGTATTCTTGACATCCAGCTGATGGACGGGCCATGACCGAGCAAGCGCCAGCGAGAGCACGGTGCGGACGGTGGCCGGCTTGACCACCGGGCTAAAGGTCTCATCATAGTCGACCCCAGAGCGCTGAGTGAAGCCCCGGAGGACTCAGCGAGCCTTGTAGCGCTCGAGAGTGCCATCAGCCCGACGCTTGTGGGTCCAGATCCACTTGCCGGTGACGACGTTGGAGCCCGGCGGCCGGGGCACCAACTCCCACGTCTGGTTGGCGAGGAGCGCGGCGTACTCCTCTTCCATCGCGCGGCGCCAGTGAGGATCCAACAAGGCGTCACGGATGGAAGAGGGTACTGGGGAGATCGGCACGTCGCCGGTCGATGCCGCAAGGGCCCGGGGTGGCAGTGTGCCAGTCGCGTGCCGTGTCACCATCGGGTGAACATGCCGCGGGTGTCGGTGAAGAAGCGGCGGGTGGTAGACCGGCGGTGCGTCACGGGCCGGCGGGGACTGCGGCGGCGGTGTCGATGTCCCCGGCGGAGAAGGGACCGTGAGTGGCGGCGGCCAAGGCCTGCGCTGGTACACCCGTACCGGCGCAGCGAACTGCGAAGGAGGTGCCGGGGCAGCAGCAGGCGACGGCGGAGGTGCCGGGGCAGCACCAGGCGATGGCGACCGGCATGGCCCCCCCGGGGCAGTAGCGGGGGACGAGGGTGCCGCGCCAGAGGACGACGTGCCCGGACCGGCCGGGGAGCCGGGACAGGTTCCCGGCAAGGAGGGTGGCGAAGCAGTACCTGCAGGAGACAACGGAAAAGGTGGCTGGACCATCGTGTCAGAGGGAAAAAGGGAGGAGGGATCAGGAGCCGGAGTGGTGGTGGGTGTGCTGGAGAAGGGAAAGACGGATTCATCAAACACCACATGGCGAGAGATGAGAACCCGTCGGGAGGTAAGATCAAAACACCGGTACCCCTTGTGATCCGGGGAGTACCCGAGGAAAACACAGAGAGTCGAACGGTGGTCCAGCTTATGGGAAGAAGTGGCAGCGGTGTTGGGGTAACACGCGCACCCGAAGACTCGAAGGTGATCATATCGAGGAGGGGTACCGAAAAGAGCGTGGTGTGGCGTAGGAGCGGGACAGGCAGCGGAAGGAAGACGGTTGAGGAGGTAGGTGGAGGTGTGCAGTCCCTCCGCCCAGAAGCGAGCAGGGAGAGACGCCTGAAACAGAAGGTTGCGCACGGTGTCTTTCGTGGTGCAAATCATGCGCTCTGCCTTGCCATTCTGTGAGGAGGTATATGGGCAGGACATGCGCAACTGAACACCGTGAGAGAGGAAGAAAGCACGAGAGGTGGAGTTATCAAACTCGCGACCATTGTCACACTGGACGGCCTTGATGGTGAGGCCGAATTGTGTGGACACCCAAGTGAAGAAATGAAGAAGCGTGGAAAAAGTGTCAGACTTCGCACGCAGGGGAAAGGTCCACGAGTAATGAGAGAAATCATCGACCACCACAAGATAGTACTTATGAGCTCGAGTACATGGAAGACGGAGCTACGACTGAGCTGCATCAGGGCATCACGTCCAGGATGGCCGAGGCGCTTGTGCCAAGTGGTAGAGGAAGTAGAGGCGACGAAAGCAGCTGACAAAACGGACGGCGAAGAAGATGAAGTCGCCGCCGGGAAGCGAAGAGTGTAAAGGGGCCCCGTGCTGTCACATCGGAGCAGAGGACGCCGAGAAGCCAAATCCTTTACAGTAAGACCAGAAGAGTCAAATTCCACAGAACAGGAATTGTCAGCTGTAAAACGACGAATAGAAAGAAGGTTGTGAACCATATAAGGAGCAACAAGAACATCAGGAAGACGAAAGGAGCCATGAGCACCGGCGGTACCCACAGACGTGATAGGAAGACATGAACCATTTGCGATCATAATGGACGAAGGGAGAGAAGAAGAGGGAGAATGGACAGAAGAAAGTATACCAGCATTAGGAGTGGTGTGGTAGGTGGCTCCCGAATCAGCGATCCACTCAGGACCGACAGGAGGTGTTAGGCCCATCGTGCTGAACGAACGAGCCAGGGCCGCCTGATCCCAGCTGGCAATCCTGGGCGAGCTGCCGGAGGGTGTAGCCCACGGTGACGTAGGGGAGACGCCGGGAGGTGGAGCACTAGTGAACATGGCCGCCGGTGGACGAGGCTCGCCACCGGGGGCGTGGAAGGGCCACATAGAGATGCGCCCGGACCACGGGTTCTGGAAGGAAGGCCATGGTGTGCCCTGTGGTGCTGTCGGCGCATGGTTGCCCCCGCCACCACCACGCCCCCCGCCCCACGTCCAGTGCTGCGGCGACAGCGACCGTCACGGCCCCCCCACCTCTGCTCGGCCCAAAGGGAGGAGGACCCAGAAGGGACGACGGCAGCGTAGCGGACGGACGCGGTGGAGCGAGCGGACGCGGTGGAGTGGCTGCAAGGGCCGTCGAGGAAGTCGAGGAACCCGGGACGGTGGTGGACCCAGGCTGGAGGCCCTGAGTCAGCTCCTCCATGATAAGATCGTCACAGACCTGGAGGAAGGTGGGGAAGGGGCGCTGGCGGGTGATCCATATCCGGAGGTGGGCGTAGTGGTCGCTGAGCCCGCGGAGGACGTTGAGGACGAGGATGCAGTCCTCCACGGGCCAGCCAAGGTCACCGAGGGAGTCTGCCATGGTCTTCATCTTGCGGCAGAACTCACCAACAGAGAGGTCACCCTGGACGAAGGTCCGGAAACTCGCATCGAGCCTCAGAGCCCGGGCCTCGGAGTTGCGAACGAGGTCGTGGAGGTCGAGGGAGATCGTCCCGATGATCCACGAGAGGACGATGCTATCAAGGCGCAGCCACGAGGGGGTCTGGGCGTGACAGGGGCATCGGCGAGGACGTGATCGTCGAGGGCGTAGTGGCGGAGGGTGAGGAGGACCAGGTCCCGCCAACGAGCGTAGGAGGGGGACTCGGGCTCGAGCATGACCGGGACGAGCAGGCGGATGTTCCGCACACCTCCGGCCTGGTAGTGGAGCTGGGCCACGAGGGGATCGGCCGGATCGTGCTAGAGGACCGCGGTGGTGGAGACGCGGGGGCCCGTCGTGCCGGAGGAAGCAACGCCGATGTCGTGAGCGAGGAGGTGCTCCGCTTCGGCGATCTGGCGGGCCAGAGCATCAGCGGCATCGCGCTCGCGCTCCCAGGCGAGGGCAGCCGCACGGACACGGGCATGTCCCGCTGCGGCCGCTGCCCGTGCAAACACAAGTGTGGCGGCGAGCGCAGAGTCGGAGTCCGTGCCGTGAAGTCGTGGCGGCGGTGGTGGGGCAGGGAAGACCCCCTGTGCCAGACCCCCACCTGCGGCCATGGCTGCCCGGGCGATGGTAGCAGCATCGGGCGCGGCAGCAGGCGCGGGTTGGCCGCCGGCGCGCAGGAGGGCAGCCAGGGCGGCTTGGAGATGGTCGGCACCCACAGCCCCGGCATCCGCGCCCAGGAGACCGGCCAGAGCAGCCTGGAGGGTCGCCGGTCCTGCATCGGCAGTCACCAGGGAAGCACCCGCAGGATCTTCGGCCACAGGAGTCCCGTCGGCAGCAGCAGCATCAACTGCCCCACCGCCCCCGCCCCCGGTGCCCGTGCCAGCGGTAAAGGCAGCAGCGGCGCTGCGGGAAGGGAGGCGTAGGGGCGGCGCTTGCAGACCAGAAGGAGGGGCGCTGTGGGAAGGGAGGGGGAGGGGCGGCGCTTGCAGACCAGGCGGAGGGGGCCGGACAGCGGCAGGCCGGGCGGCGGCGGCGCTGTAAGGGGGCAGCGGCTGTGCCTGCGGGCCGGCGGAGACAAGGGGATCCACAACTTGAGACCATGGGGAGGGAAGAGGGGGGAAATGGGTGTAGGTGGAAGGAGGAGGGGAGGGAGGACGGCCAGCCATGGCCGGCGGCAGCTGCTCCAGAAGGAGCGCCGGCGGCTGGGCGGCGGGTCAGGGAAGGGAGAGAAAGACCCTAGCTTGATACCATGTTAGAAAGTGTGTCTCTATTGATTTGGGCTAACCCTAGAAGGGTAGCTATATAGGTAGCCATACATGGGTCTCATGGGCCTAGCCTCATGGGCCTAATATACTCATAATCCAACAGCAGCTAATGGCATAACATTCAAATGCAAGACCGATGATGATGAAAATCAGATTTGCGAAATCCGTCCTTGCACCAACAGGATTTCATAAATCTGATTTTCATCATCATCACCTCAATGTCTTGCATTTGAATGTCATGCCATTAGCTGTCATGCTTGTTGAATTAATGTGGGAGCTCATGATGCAGGAACTCCAAAGGATATGACATGGCAAAGTTGTTCAGCAAAAAGCTTACTCATGTATCACCAGTGTGGTACGATTTGAAGAGGTCTGTCGATTCCCTATAGCAAAGCAGTTTCCAACTATCTTCCTTCATCAAGCTGTTTTTCTAATGCATAATTTCTTCAGTGATAGGAACAGGCTAGTTCTGGAAGGAGAACACAATTTTGATGCCAAATGGGTCTCTGAACTTCAAAGCAATGGGTCTCTGGTAACCATCTACTTGTCTTTCTCCTGTTTTCCTTTACAATGGGCTATATTACGCGTCGTGTTGAACTGTTGGTCATGTTGGCATTGTCTAATCTATGATGTGATTTGATCTCTAAATTTATTCTCCAGGGCTCCAGGCTGTATTTGTGTGTGTTATATCCCAGAAAAGTTGTATTTTGTCCCCAATAGCATGAAAAATATAAAATAAAAACAAAAAAGTGGTACTTCAATCAGATTAGCGTAGCTGTGGGTAAAAATGATAGGTTAGCGATGTTTTGTACTTTTATTTGCAGTCTGCAACTCTGCATAGTACATACAGTATGAGAGAATGAAGGTTTTCCACAGTTGAGTTTTGGCTTTCATTCTTGTTTTCCAGGTAGTACCGAGAATTGTCTTGGAAGCATTTCCTGCTGTTTTACTATTGGAAAAGAAGCAAAAAGAAAAAGCTATTGATCTAATAGTGAGTGAATGCAGGTAAAATCGTGTACCATCTCATTTCCAGATAAACATATGCTTTATGATGGCCTGACTTCTGGCTGTCAGTTTATAGGGATAAGGGCTATGATGGTATTGTGCTCGAATCCTGGTCAAGGTGGGCTATTTATGGTGTGCTGGATGATCAAGAGCTACGTTACATGGTACTTCAGTTATCATTCTGCAGCATCATTGTTTTTAATTTAACAAATGAACTTGCATGGTCATGTCTGAACTACCAGTACCAGATATGGCAGCTTGAGCACCCATGGAATCTTGTCATATACCACCCTCTGTCCCAAATTATAGGTCGTTTTGGCTTTTCTAGGTACATAGCTTTTGCTATGCACCTAGATCTACGATATGTCTAGATACATAGCAAAAGCCATGTACCTAGAAAAGCCAAAAATGACCTATAAACTGGAACGGAGGGAGTATAAGATTTGCATTCTTTTCATCATCATCTTACCTTTCTGAAGCAGTAGTTGATTGCACCAATAGCCTCTCCAATCTATAGAGAAGGTTAACAAAGCACATGCTTTGTGAACCATATACCACTAAGAAGAACGTTTGGCAGGCTGTTCTTGTATTCTTGAATCCATGCCAAACAATTCTGTAACTCCAAACTGAAAGTGGAAAATTGAAATATATCACCTTTTTTAGATATCCATGACAGATCTGAACAGACATCATACTTTTTATTAGTACAAGATTGTATCTGGCATGTTTAGAAAGAAAAGATTAAAATGGCAAAAACATAACCCTGGTTGAAGATCTTTTAGCAAGCAAGTCAATTTTGGCTAACCAATCACACAGATGATCATGTTTTTTGCATGTTAATGATGCTGTCATTGCAAATGTTGTAGAACAGTACATTGACTGTTGAGGAAAAATGATGGTTAAAAATAATTGATAAAGATTTTTCAGAGGCTCTCAGAGCATTGACACATCATCAGTTGTTTATATCACTGGCGGTTTGCTAGGAACCCTAGTCCTACCGGGGATTGATCTCAGGTTGTACGAGTAGGAGGGAGGAGGTCGAGGCTTGAGCACGCGAGGAAGACGGCACGGGGGCGCCGTGGCTGCGCGGGCGCGAGGGGCAGCGGCGGCTAGGGCAACTCCCGGCTCCCTGAGGAAGCCAGAAACAACTGTATTGTTTCTGCTTAATTATCTCATAGTCTTACAAATATATATATCCTTCTCTCCTCCTAATAATTTATAAAATACTCCCTAATAATAATAATATTCCTAATAATAATATTGATGAAGATAATTGGGCTTCCAGCCCCAAACCGAGCCCTGGTGTCCGGTTGCTCCTAGCCACTTGTCGATCTCCTCTTGTACGAGATGCCGGTCATAACATCTCTCCCCGCCTGCGAAAACAGCTCGTCCTCGAGCTGGAACGCGGGGTAAGCATCCCGGAACTCATCAAGGGGCTCCCAGGTAGCGGCGGCCTCAGGCAGTTCGCGCCATAGTCCTACCGGGGATTGATCTCAGGTTGTACGAGTAGGAGGGAGGAGGTCGAGGCTTGAGCACGCGAGGAAGACGGCGCGGGGGCGCCGTGGCTGCGCGGGCGCGAGGGGCAGCAGCGGCTAGGGCAACTCCCGGCTCCCTGATGAAGCCGGAAACAACTGTATTGTTTCTGCTTAATTATCTCATAGAGTCTTCCAAATATATATATCCTTCTCTCCTCCTAATAATTTATAAAATACTTCCTAATAATAATAATAATATTCCTAATAATAATATTGATGAAGATAATTGGGCTTCCAGCCCCAAACCGAGCCCTGGTGTCCGGCTGCTCCTAGCCACTTGTCGATCTCCTCCTCTTGTACGAGATGCCGGTCATAACACGGTTATTCTTCATGATCATTTTGTGGTTTTCGACAGGCACTTCAATTTCTTAAGCAGCTGGGGGAGGCTTTGCATTCAGTCAGTTCCAAATCAAGTAGCCGCCATTTGGAATTAATTTATGTTATCCCTGCTCCGAGAATGCAAAAGCTTAATCAGGACTTTGGACCGGAAGATCTCATGCATCTGGCTGACACTTTAGATGGTTTTTCTCTTATGACATACGATTTCTCAGGACCTCAAAATCCTGGTCCCAGTGCACCTCTGAAGTGGGTACATGATTCTTTAGCAACACTTCTTTCAGCCAAAGGTTCCTCTGGTAGCACTTCACATTCACAGATGATATTCCTTGGCATCAATTTTTATGGGAATGATTTTCTACTGTCTAGAGGTACATATAACTCATCTTTCTCCTCTTTTCTTTTGACATGATCAAGTAAGCTTCTGTATAGCTGTGGGCAACAAAAGTTCACCCATATTTCTTCTGTATGCTGTTCGGATTTTCACTAAACTTACAGATAACATGTACTCAATGTAGTTTAACATGATCATGTTGATGTTCCATGGGGAGCATGTGGTACACTTCCCAAGTGTGATCTGAAATTATACCTCCTTGGAGTTTATATTTGACCTACACTAGAGAAGTTATGTTTCTTATGAACACTGATTTTATGCTTCTCTAAAAAAACTTAATTTCATTGGTCCTGAAGCAGTATTAATGTATTATAAAATGTGGGAGTAGTAGATACACATCGAAGGATCAATCTGTTCTGAAGTTTGTGCCTTTTACATTTTGGGAAATTTCAAAAACCATCAACAAGTCATAGGGTTGGTCAATAGAACCTGGTTTCTATGGCCACCGGGTTGGATGAACTCCACCTCCCAGTGACTGAGAAGTATTTGCTTCCAACCAGGTCACACGCCCTGGACATCCTCCATCCAAAACATAAATGGGCCTGCTCGGTAAAGATGGCTGCAGCTGCTCCAGCCTCCCCTAACAGTTACAGTAGGTAACAGGTAAAATAGGTAAAATAATATGCAGCAACAGCCTAAAAAGCTGCAGCCATCTCTACTGATCAGGTCGACCAGAGGGTAATAGAGCCATCATCGTTCTGATCCACCCACGCCTGCTCTGTCCTGATCTCTTGACCCTGCGTGTGCGCCTCCCCCCACCTCTTCCGCCGCCTCTCTCCCTGATCCCGCCCCCCTGCCAACTTCCACTGCATCTCCCGGCTCCAGCGGTGCCAGCGCCGCAGGAACCACCGCACGCTCCTAAAATTAATAGCATTACACATACTTGTGGACAACTTTCGCTGGTAGTTGACTGGTTAAAAATTTGTTTCTGGTGCTGAATCTTTTTCATATATATGCAGTTTAATTTTGGGGAGAGAACTGAAGACAGTAGAGCGGTAGAGGCACACGTCGGGCAACCGGCCACAGCTCCCTTGGCCCAATTTTTTTTTCTTAGCAATCGTATATTTTGGCCCTTGTGAACTGAAGTCTGGAGGCCCATAACTCTTCTCCATAGCCTTCCGTATTTATGTAATGCCATACTTGGTGCTTCCATCAAATTATATTATGACTTAATGACTATTTTTTTTTGGGGGGAGGATGACTTATTGACTTATGTAGCACTTGTATACATGTTGATTCATACTAACCAAATTGCCCACCTCCCCCAACCCCCCCTCCTCTTCATTTTTCCACTTACCGAAGAACCTCCAATGTCTTATTAATGTTTGCACATAGGCACTGGTGGTGGTGCTATCACTGGAAGAGATTTCATTCATTTACTTGAGAAGCACAAGCCATCTTTGCAGTGGGATGAGCAAAGTTTGGAGCATTTTTTCATCTATTCGGATGAAGGCGTGAAGCATGCTGTATTTTATCCAACACTGATGTCACTTTCTGTACGTTTGGATGAAGCGCGGAATTGGGGAACAGGCCTTTCGATTTGGGAGATTGGACAAGGTTTAGACTACTTTTTTGATGTTCTATAGGAATGTCTTAATATGCCTTTGGTATGGAGTTGTGTCTATTAAACTAGAGTGTGAAGTATGGTCTTTTGGTACTGTCTGCACTGTGGGCATTGTTCTTTTCAGCATTGGTACTATCAGCTGGTAACAGCTCACATCCACCATGAGAAACTGCTTTACTGAAGATCTGTGCCGGCTGGGTACACAAGAGTGAAGTTGTAAGAGGCAACTGTATTCATCTTTTCTTATGGCGTACTATACTGTTATACACCTTCTAAAACATGATTGATATTTTCTGGTGTTTTATACATTTTCTTACTGTGCTTTTTACAAAATTGGCATCATGTCATAACAAGATGTACACAAACTGAAAACCATTAACACTTCTAACTCACTTGATAATGCCAAATCCACAGCACTCCTTGTGCAAACTAAGGGCGTCTCCAAGGATTGAGCTAGCAAACTAGCTCATATTTTGCTACATCATTTAAAGAATAGTACATAAGACAAGCTCTCCGATAATTTAACTATAAACATCTTATAATGGGCGGTCCCCCATATCATTTCTTTCCTCTCATCTACACCTCACTGTGGGCTCCAACAATAGCCTTGTAGTTTGATCCAGCCTGGCTGGGAAATAAGAGCTCTTCAGCTGAGGTGAATCTGTATGACCTAGTTGAACTATCACTGTTGGAGCTGCCATAATAATACTATTTGGCTTTCTTCAATTTTGCCAGTTTAAAGGTTTTCTTTTTCAGCACATACTTGCATATATTATCGATATAAATCTAAGGCCTCGATTTCATCTTTCCTGGTGTTTTTTGGACCAGAACATCTCTACCTCTTCTGCTGTCCTTCCTGGGATTCTTCCTGCTATAATCTCCCACCTACATAATGCCATTGTATGAGCAACACAATTAGTGGAATGGAAGACATTATTTTGTCTGATTTTAGCAACACATAAATATAGTGTACCTGTTCCCCACAAGCCTGTGCATTCTGAAAACAAGATCTTCCTCTTCTTCCGTGAAGTCAACAAAATGCTGTGCAGTGCTATTAGCTTCTGCAATAATTGTGAAAGGATACAGTTGATCACGAGAGTAAGAAAAAAAACATTAGCAAACCATATAAAAATATATTATGGTTGCCAATCCTATGTTCGCCAACGGAATTTGCAGTTTTCTTAGGAATAATTTTCCCCTATTTTTCGTATGCTCGAAGTCGAAGGGGCTAAATCCTCTGCACTTCATTAGGCTGGTCTGGTGGTAAATCACATGGCGTCCTGTTTGTCCCCTCAGTTTTTGTCAGTTATAGGGTATCCTAAATGGTCACTGTACACCATCTATTTTAGTTTTCATGAACATGGAAATAAATCATGGAGGTTTAGAATATGTTGGTGCGAGATCTCTTAAAATAACGAAATCATATAAGCTATTATCTTGAACACAATGATATTAACTAAAAAGCTACAGTTTCAGACTTCAGAAGAGACAGTGAACAAAGGTTAGGCAAAACAAAGCAAAGCAAGAAAATGGTGAACCTTTTGCTTCACGGCGATCATTTTCTTTGGATTTCTTGTCCTGGCTGCCACTGCTACTATCCATCAGAGGGGTTATGTTGTCACTTGGGATGTTAAGGCTAGATTTTTCTTCCACCCTTGCAATTGCCTTTTGATCTCTTGAGTCCCCTGCAGAAGATAGAGCTATGAGCAAAGCTCAGGTTTTTAAAGAGAGAGACTTGGTCGTTGCCTATCGGACCTAGCTGTACCGATTACGACTAGTGCCAATATCCCATAGGCTGGCTGTTGTTTCTCCCCTCTCGGTATCATTGGCCCAAGAAGATTGTGCCATCCAGTGTCCTTTTTCCTTAGAGTTGGTGCCATGTAGTCTTTGATGATACGTTTACAGTTAACTACTCCCTCCGTCCCGCAATATTTGTCGTCGGAGGCTCAACCCAGTTACCAACGAGCATGGCAAAAGTCTCTGACACCCCTATACATAATGATTTCTCATCTATGTTCACACCCACCTTTTTACGGGTTTACATGCAGTACAGTATTTTCGGTGGCGTGTGAGGCTGGGGAGGGGAGGAGATAAGACTGCCTGGTCTGACAACTCGTGGTGTAGTGGGACACGGTACAGCTAGGGCCTACGACAGCCAGTAGGCAACGACAATTATTTTGGGACGTTCAACTGTTGCCCCGACGACAGATATTAGGGGACAGAGGGAGTACCTGGCTCAGAATGGAAAAAGACAGATAAGATTGCTTGCACTCGCACACGCTATGCGTTCCTGCAGGACAACGTAGCGTAAGAAAGCCCCGTAGCGCTTCCGGTATTTGCTGCGCTATAGATCAGGTTGGCCAGGATGTCCGCTATTCTGAGCGGGATAGCGCTCGTCCGCTACCCGCCCCATGCGCGGCCCCACTACTGCTGCTGTTTGGCGTGAGATGGGAGGGAGAGAGCGCATGCGCAGGCTCCATTGCTCCTACTAGCTAAAAAATATTATAACTCACAAACCAAAAAATCAAATTAAATTCCGATTACACCATTGAATTCGTTTTAATAAATACTTCAAAACTAGATCTCACATGGATATATTTAGATAAAGTGATAAGTGAGCCCCACAGTGGATAGAGGATGATACAGAGGATGGATGGGTGCGGAAGAAATGAGTATAGAGAAGAGAATCTTGATGACCATGATGTATAGAGGATAAAAATAAAGAATCACGAGTGCGGATAGCCTAACTCAATTGAGCTTCAATGGAGTGACATAAAGCTTCACTGTTTTTACTTAATAAATAGTAGTAGCACAGTAGATAGAAGACCCTGTTTATAACAATCTTCCATACTCGATTCCTCTTCTGTGCCCCCATTTCTGTTCTTTCTCATCATATATTAAGCAAAGAAGTATAAAATATTAATTTTTTGCATTTTTTACTTTAAAGGCGCATAAAATGTTACATGGAAATTAAAGCATATTCACGCCAGACAGGTCCTATAGATTGCCCTGAGTCCCTGACCTTGCATTTGAAGATCAAAACACTTCGGTAACTTCCCTTATTTGCCTGCAGCAGGTTTACCAATGGGTATTTCCACAAATAGTATTGGGCATATGGTATCTCTGCAGGTTCGCCAGGATCAGTATTACAATGGGTGCACATATGCGCTGGGCTCCATTCAGTTTATGTAAAACACCTAAATTAGGTATGCCTAGGAAAGTTTGATTGTATGCGGCTCCTTTTTTTAGTTTGTATATATGCATGTAGACATACTCCCGTATTTTAATAAATTTATTCCTAGAGTTGTCTTAAGTCAAAAAATTTAAACTTTAACCGAATTTTTATTTTTAGAAAAAAATGTTAAGATTTATGGTGTCAAATTAGTACAATTAGATTTAACATAAAATATATTTTCATAAGATGCTTATTTTATGTCATAGATGTTACACCTTTCTATAAAGTTTGACTAACATAGATTATAGGAATTGATTTATTTGAGAATGGAGGGAGTAGCATCATTCCTTAGCGGATGCACAATATGCCACAATTTCCTATCTCCCTACTTCCAAATCAGAGCATATGAAAAACCTAGCGCTAATCTTAAATCTAATACATCATGAAATAAACTTGATTGGACTGATCTGGGGGGGGGGGGGGGAGGCGAAGGTCGTCGTATGTTTTGCTTTTAATGGTACAAGCATATCAGTGTTATCTGAAAGAACCTGCCGAAGATTTCAAACCATTTGTTAAAGGAGCATGAACACCTGCGCAGCACGTGGGAAGCACGTGGTTGATCTCGACCTCCGTCCAATAGCTTAGGCTCAACGCTGCGTAGCTTCCCCAATTAGAAGGTTCAACCAGGCCCCGTTTAGATGACAAAAATTTTGGAGAAAAATTCCCGTAGCACTTTTCGTTGTTATTTAGTAAAATTTATAACTAACTAGGCTTAAAAGATTCGTCTCGACATTTACAGACAAACTGTGCAATTAATTATTTTTTTACCTACATTTAATACTCCATACATACGTCTAAAGATTCGATGTGACAGGTACTGTGCAAAAATTTTTGGCCTTTTTGACCATCTAAACAAGGCCCCAATGTACCTCGGTTTTCTGGACTTTTCAATGCGGTCCCACGCGCGTTAATGACCCAATTTTGATAGCGACAAACCTCGGTTTTCTGGACTTTTCAATGCGGTCCCACGCGCGTTAATGACCCAATTTTGATAGCGACAAAGTGACAAACCAATCACACAACAATAGTTCATGGGGATAAGTGAGAGAAATACTGGAGAATTCTGCAGCAAGGGCAGCAACTTCTAGTGTGCTCGGAACAAAATTGTTTTCTGAAACACTTAGGCCCTAGACATGTGATCCACTGCAGTCAAGAACAGCCTGCTCATGCCAAACTCCATCCAAATTAGCCTGCCATAGCTTAACCATGCCGTCTCCTCCGGTTGATGCGAGTGTCATACCGCCCATGTCCCATTCCAGCTGCCACACCTAATCAGATTCAGAATGTAAGATGCAAGCGTAAACAATCACAAAAACAGATGCGGTCTAGTGTGCAAAAAAACAGACTAAGGTGAATCCACTGTAAGTACTGGAGCCCAGCCTTATTTATAAACTTGATTGAAGCATGCTATATTCCTTATTACTAAACATTTTAGTTCTCAAACTTCTAGGATCTGGAACTGTCAACACCATGTTCTCCAGGAAGCCCACAATGTTGCATAAAATACCTAGTGTTGAAATGAAGGACAGGTTTCAGTTATACCTCGCCATCGTGGCCGTTAAGTAAAGCAACGTTCCGTGCCGAAGGTCCGCTATCAGCGTCAGTGTTCAAACCTATATGCCAGATTGCAATTCCTTTGCAGGTTGCAACTGCGATAATCTCGTATGGTCTGGAATAGAGCACATCAAAGGAGATAGAAGCATGTCAGTATTGTTAAAAGGAAAAAGAAAGAGTAACTGCTACATTGAAACAGATATTTAAGAAACAGTTGGCTCCCATGTTCTAGTATGATCGCTTAAACTCAGTATTAATTGATAGTCATGAGAGCATCTCCAGCAGTTTCCCAATACCTCACCTCTAGTATCCTAGTATTGGGAGAGGTCTATCACTGTTTTCAGGGCTTTTGAGAGAGTTGCTGCAGCAGTACCCCAATATTCATCCAGCTATATTTGGCCCAGCTTGTGAATTCAGACCAACTGAACCAGGCAGGCCCAACTCAACTGCTCCTGTATAAGCCATTGGATCATAATGGCTAGACGAGATCCCTTCTCTTCTCCCTCAAAACTAGTCTCTCTCCCTCTCCCTCTGTTCTCTCAGTCTCTCCCGTGATGATGCACAGAGGAAGAGGCTTGCGGCGTCTCGCCCCTCCCTCTTCTCGGGCACCATCACCTCCTCTGCACGCCTCGCCTGAAGGCCCTGGTTGGCCAGCCAGCTCCCTCCCTCCTCCGATGGATCCACTTTGATGGCACAGTGGAGCTTCACCGGTCTCCCACCCGTACTTGCAACACCCGCCAAAAAAAAAGGCATATTGGGGGCTCTTTCGGCTCCCTCATCTTTGAGGGGTGGGGGGCTGGATTATGGGGGGATGATAATTATTTTTCCTCATTAGGGGTGGGATTGGATGACTGCTGGAGCAACAAAATCCCTCAAAAAACAGTTTTTTTCTCATTGGGGATTGTGATAGGGAGACCGCTGGAGATGCTCTGACAGCCCCAATTGCCAAAACTTTCTAAGCTCAATAAAGCATCAAGCAGCCTGATCTCAGTTATGCCTGATTATTCATTTCAGTCTAGCAGTCCAAATATAGGGGGTTGTTTGGTCATTGAGAGGCTGGGAATTGGTAGGATTTTTCTCAATGCTTCCATGCGTCCGATTGCGCATCACCATTCACATGCCACTGCCGGCCATCGCACTTCGGGGGACTGTGGCCTAAAAATCTGGGCATTTAGGGTCCTCAGCTGGATTTTCTCCAACAGAATTGGCTCATAATCTATCCCAAACAGGGCCTAGACCTTTTCTTCTGCTGTCCTCTACAGGTTGAATAGCAGGGAGCACAGGATGATGTTAAGGCAGAACCTAACATCAAAGCGTGCAAAGCAGGTTTAGAAAAGAAATGGTTGTTTGGCAAACAATGGAAGGGACATAGGAACAGCAGTTGGGAATTAGTGGGGGAACTAGCCTGATTTTGTCTCATTTCTTGGTTTTGCATATATGATGGTAACTAAGAGAGGGTTTTCAAAAGAGAGCATTTTCAACTGTTTGGTTGGTTTGAAATAGTAACTAAAGTCATGATGAACAGTTACAATGTCTCCACCTTCCACTTGAGAACAATTCCAACCTAATTAACTCCCTTGGCTTTAGAACAGTGGGAGCTGAGCCCTCGATTCCTTTCCCAGCCATTGATTCCAATGTTCACTGACCAATCAAGACAATTCCCCAATTCTAAACACACATCTCCCATTCCCTTATAACAATTTCCTACAATCAAACACACCTGTAAGGTACTGATCTTTATGCAATATGTAGGCAATAAGTGCAAGATTTATCAGTCAGATTTTACTTGTCTATTCCTGCCCAGCGCCCACAGTTTGTTATCAAAGCAATCATGCATTAGAAAAACAATGAAAATCATGGGTGTTTACACATAAAAAAATCACCCAACCACAACATCCATATTAAGAAATGAGTTACTGAGAATAGCAAGCTAGCAACCAAATTATGCTGAAAAAGGCATATAATGCTTGATCACAGGGATACCTGCCAATGTTAGGAGCCCACGCTACAGCACACACTCTATCTCCCTTATCCTCAGGTGAACCTAGCTCAACAAGTGGAAGCCAGCGCTGATGAGCTTCTTCAAACTCCCAAATCTGTTCATCTTCAGTATATTAAAATCTTGCTGGAGCCACAAAGCAGTTCATCAACTAACGAAAGAAATAGACATAATATGACAACACAGTAACCACAAAGTCAGAGCCACATCATGAAAGGTAATGGGACTCATCCAAAGTAATCCCCCCAGTTACAGTTCTTTCTTAGTTTCTCTAAATGTAAAATCAATTACGAAAGTGGTTTTAGGAATATAAATGAAGCTTGAATAAAGGAATAAGCTTAGTCTAGAGAGTAACTGTTTTTTGTTTTAGTTATTCTATATGAGCATATTTTCACTTAGGACTCTTATCAGTTGCTGAATAGTTGTGAAAGGAATTTAAGATGTTTCCCAGTTATTAGGGTATTGAAGAAGCTTCTACAGACAATACTACACCAAAGAGGAAAACCAGAGGTTAACTAAATCTCACAAACCTTACAAGAGTTGAAATGAGGCGAGTCTGAATTGAAGCCAATTGCAAAACTAGCTTGTTGGCTTCCACCTCTTCTTGGATTCCATGCTATTGATGCAGAAGTGCATGCAGGTTTTCCAAATCTGGAGATTGGATCAGTAATGTTTTGGAACTCTGCCTACAATAATGTGAAGAATCAGATTATTAGTTTATTTTGATAAACAAGATCATATGCTAATTATAGAAGATCGAATCATAAGGCATTTTGGTTTGCAAATCAAGAATAAACTGAAACAACATAATTTAAAACTTTGAAAATGGTTAACAGTAGCTAGATAAACCTGAAGCTGCCACTTGTCTAATCCCAATGAATCCAAGAGCTCGTAGACCTTGACTTGGCCATCTGAGTATGCAGTAACCTATACAGAAAAATAAAGGTTACTAACAGTAAAATGACAGGCACATAGAACATGTTACAAGCGAAGATTAATGTAAAAGATTAACAGAATAAAAAGTCTGCATTAGTCAAAATCAGAGATAGTTCACTAAAATAAAGGATAACACATTTCTTTACATAAAATAATATCTTGGTTTTCTGCTTGCTGCTGTTGGAGCCTTGGAGGGCATCTAATGATATTAAAAGTATGATCATCTTTGCTTGCTGCATTAGATCTCTTAGTGTTTGTCAATATGTATGCTCCATAGTGTGCCTTATTCTGGTCTGAGAAGTGTGGATCGTACATTTTAAAAACACTCTATGTAGCTTCCAGTTGTGCAATAGAAATCAGGCCTATTCTAAATTTCTCTAAAATAACAAAATAAAAAGCAAGACAAAAAGATGATAGGTATTAAAAAAACACAAGAAATAATGAATGAGGTATAAAAAATACAACATCATTATATCATATGTTATAACCCACCATTTTCAGACTTCCCAGATGTAATCCAAAATGTACATTTAGTATATGAGAGTTGCCATCCTCAAAGATTTTACACTTTCTCCAGGTTGGAAGTTGGTCATCTGTCAGTCGAAAATTTCAGAGTAAGGGCTTTTGCCTACCCAGTGATAGATTGATGTATCAAATACAAGATAGCAATAAATAAATCAAAATTGATTTTGGTTTAAGTCAAGATTGAATGGATAACTCAATATGTTACTCAACAGAAACTAAATTTTAAATTTCCTCCATCCGCTTTGAGACTGACTTCTCATGAAAGCACTTGTGCAAGCAGACAATGATAAACCCCCATATTTTTTAGCTTTAGAAAAACTTGAAAGTGAGTGACTAAAAGACAAGGACGAAAGTACCTTTTGGTGGTTTGTTGAAATATTGCAGAACTAAATTACAATTTACAGAAACGCAGGATACAAACAGGACCTGAAGTAACCTGAAGGTCAGGTTCCGTATACCGTCCAATCCTATCCTAGTAAAATAGTCTTGTTATTCATTCTACGAGAGAGGTTGTTAATTAGTCTATATATCCAAATATTCCATGGAAAAAGGTGCTTTCGTGGTCAAAAGGAGTTCTTCAGGTAACTGTCAGACTAGCAAAGGAAAAAGAGAAATTTAAACAATTGCTAAGTGATTCACATTTTTTTCTGAACCAATGCACACAAGGTACTGTTGAATATATTAATACACACCACAAAAAAACAGCGCAAAGCTCTCTGACATGAACATAAGATACTGTTTAATATTTCAATACATAATAACTATGAAATGTACAAGATAATTGCAGATACAGAACAGCATAAACCAAACCTAAAAAAGGATAGAAATAACTGACCAGCAGCAACCTCCTCCCACAAAGACAGTGTCCCATCAGCACAAGCACAAGCTATAGCATCCCCATACTCTGGAGGAAGCCAGACGACATTCACAATGGCTTGCTCATGGGCCTGGTCCAACAGCAACCAGATTATACACCAGAACACACCAGTTGGTAGAATCAGAGGAACAACTGAGTTTAACACAGTAAACATAGAAGGAACAGATCTTGGATAACAGTTCTCAAGTAGTCATGTGTGCAATGCCAAGGTTGTATATCCACCATAATTTTCAGAGCAAGCACAAATTCAATGTCAGGAACTCGAATTTTTGCCTCACGAGAAACACTACCATCCCACAGCACTGCTACTTAAGGGTGCTTATTATTCTATATATTGTGCTTTGCTGAAAAAATAATTGTGAAATCTAGAGAACGAATTTGGTAATTTAACCACGCAATGTGCCCATGGCAGTCCTGCCTATCATCGTACGCAAGTACTAGAATGTAATACTAGGCAGCAACAAGCTCTTTAAGCACGCACGAGGCAGCAAAAGGCACTGGGCATGCGCTGGAGGCAGATGAACTTACCAAACTAGCACCCGAGCGGAAGCTACCGTCTGAGAAGGGGCAGGTCGTCTTCATGCGGGGGTTTAGGGTTTAGAGGAGACAGGCGTAGCGACGCGGAACTGACCTGCCACTTGAACGAGGGGGACGCCTGGGAGTCATAGACGGAGACGGAGCCGTCGACGGCGCCAGCGGCGAGGCGGCGGCCGCAGTGGTTCCAGCCGCAGCACGCCGTCCCGGGACCCAGCTCCGCCACCTTCCGCTCCGTCATTCCGCCGCCTCTTGCCCTCTAGTGAGGTCGCGGCGGCGGCGAGTGTCTGCCTGAGTTGGGCTGGGCCGCGGGCCCGGATTCGCGGCGTTCCGGGTGCGACCGTGCGAGTGCGAGTCTTTGCGATGGGGATGGAATGGAATGGGTTCTAGCCGTGCTGGAAAAGATTACGTGGATGTTGATTGTTGAGCGCCGGAGCACGGTTGCCGTAAAAGAGTGATTTCAGCACCCGGTGAAGTGAAGTTGCATATAGGTCTCTCAAAACATGTTTTTAGAGTCTTTCGAGAGCTCGTCGAGAGCTATTTATATAAAAATCACTTTGTCGGTGTTGGGATCCGGGAGGTCCTAAGGCGACGAGTAAATTTATACCGTGTGTTCTCTAATTCGGATGGTGATGTAAAGAGAATACATGGGGTTTTATCCTGATTCGGACAAAGAATGCCCTACGTCCAGCGGGGGTATTGTATTTCCTTGCACCTAAGTGTTTGTGTAGGGGTTACGAGCTTTGAGAGAGGGAAACGATCACAGGTCTCAAGAAGAGGGAAAAAGAGTATATTGCTTGAGATGTTGATCTTTGGAAGCTGAGGGAGGTCTTGAGGTTTTCGTCCTTCATCCTCCGTCGTCGTCCGTTGGTCGTTTTTTCTCGAAGGGTCCCCTGCTGTAAGGTCCAAAAGGCTAAAGGGGGTGAATAGCCTATTTAAAAATCTACAAGCTTCACTAAACAACCACGTTAGTATAAAAGATGACTAAGTTAATTCTAGCACCAGCTCAACTACACTATGCAAGCCACCTATACAATTCTAATAAAGCAAGGCTATGATCTCTAATACACACCAACAAGACTAAATCACTAAGCTCCTTACTCTTATGTGATAAAAGCTACACTAAGCAAACTACACAAGGATTAGTACAAGAAAGTAAAGAGCAAGTGATTTGATTCTTATACCAACGATGTAGAGAAGTAATGCACTCGAAGAATCAATCACAATGATCAACTACAAGAGAAATCCTCGGCAAAGAGATGACACAAGATTTTTACCGAGGTTCACTTGCTTCCCGGCAAGCTACTCCTCGTTGTGGCGATGCACCAACTTGTCGGTTCGCGAGCTAATCGACTATCAAGAGTCGAGCCCTCGGCGGGCGCCGCACAACCGCACACAAGATGGGGATCCTCCAAGCCACGAGCTCCACTATAGTATCTAATTTGCAAACTCCCGCGGGGAAGGATCAAGAATCCTTTACAACACTTGGTGAGGGCTCCGACAATCTCCAATTGCGAGCCCAATCACCTCCGCTGCTCCAAGCCGTCTACCGTGTCGGGAAACACGGAAGAGTAACAAGAAATCCGCAGCAACTCGAAGATCAAGTGCCTCTAGAATGCAACTCTCAAGTAATGCACTTGAATCTCACTCAATCTCACTCAAGATGTGCAACCAAGCAAAGAGATGAGTAGAGGGGTTGTTCTCTAGCTCAAAGGATGTCTCTAGGTCTCAAAATGTGCAAGAGTTGCCCTCAAACCCTGAACAACATCTATTTATAGCGAAGGGGTACGCAGCTAGCCATTATCGGACGACACAGTTAAAATCGTGCTGACCGGACACGTCCGGTCACTACAGGACAAGCATAAATAGTGCGCGTCAGAACTAGCCGTTGCCGTGACTGGACGCGCTCTAGCGTTTGACCGGACGCAACAGTGTCAGCGTCCGGTCGCGGTCCAGTAAGCTCCCGTCGAGACCGGACGTGTCCGATCGCACGTGACCGGACGCGCCAGCCGTGTCCGATCGGAGTCCAGTAACGGTCCACTCGTGACCGGACGCGTCCGGTCGAACGTGACCGGACGCGCCACCGCGTCCGATCGCATCTGCCCTCCGTGCTGAACTCCTGGGTGCGTGACCAGACGCGCCGGTTCCGCGAGGGACCGGACGCGCCGGTCCACGACCCTTCTCACACGCGCATCTGTCTGTGGTTTGAACTGACCGGACGCGCCAGCCGCGTCCGGTCAATTCGACCACAGCGTCCGGTCACTGTATTTTCAGTGATAATCATTTTGGACTTTCACCACCTTTTCTCGCCTCCGGCGCAATAGAAAATAGGCAATTCAATTCCTCGAAAACGCCTGAATCCCGCGCTCGCAAGCTCGGCGGGAGAGAGAGCGAACCCCAAACCCCTTACAACCGCTTAAACTCCACCGCCTTCGCAAATATGCTAACACCACCAAGTGTACACCACCATGTGCATGTGTGTTAGCTTTTCACAAACATTTTCTAAGGCGTTATGTTAGCTCTCAACTAGATCCTAATGCATATGCTCAAGACATTGATCTAGTGGCACTTGATTCCCGAGCTAACCGTGATTGCCCCTCTTGATAGTCGGCTATGTATCCTAAATCCGGTCAATCACTTCTCTACTCATCTTAGACCGGCAAAAGAAAAACCCTATGGTTATACCTTTGCCGTGCGCTCTTAGATCCTTCTCTTCCACTTGATCATCATGTTCATCATATTATGTGCATCTCCACCATGATCGATATTTCATGTCCATGCACCATTTCTTTGTGATCTTGTGGCCACCACTCCTTGCCACATACACCTTCATCACATGTGTTGCTTATGCCTAACTCAAAACACTTAACACATGGCATTAGCAACTTGGTGTCATTAATTACCAAAACCAAACTTGGGCTTTCACCTGCCTTCCCTTTTATAGGGTTAAGTGAAGGTAGAGGAATCGGTAAAACCCTAGGGCGGTGTCTTAGAGGTGAAGGTCCGACGTGCGTCCATGAGGGCTGTTGTAGTGACGTGCTCCATGAATGGCCGCCCATCCTCGGAGCACCATGATGGCGTCAAGGATGGGATGGTGAAAGACCCTGAGTCCTATGGCGAGCGGACGTGCAGGCGTTGTCCTCTTGTTGTCCGGCAATTAGTCGAGGCCAGGTCGAGGCGTATCTGAGGGGGGTCGACGGGAAATGGATAAGGCCGGGCCCTAGAAATCCCGGGATATGACGGTCGTCGTTTTATGCCTCGAGGGGCATTGATGGTGGAACAGTATCCGGCATGGTGCGTACAGTGACTAGTTTTCACCACCCATCCCGGGATGGGTAATAAAAAAGGGAGATTTGACACCGGTATTGCTTCCATGCTGGCTATGTTGTAGTCAAGTAGGTAGGAAGTGGTTGGCGTTTGCATTAAATGCCTTGACTTTTGTATGTGAGTAGGTGGGTGAGGAAGTGCCGGCCGGCTCGACCCAGGGTCGACCAGATCGACCCATGGTCGTGCGAGTCAGAGATTTTTCCAGGGGTCGAGACGTATCGTCGAGCGGGCCTCGTACGAGTCGGAACGTAGTCGAGGGTGCCCCGTCCTTATATGTATGTGGTTTAACAAGGGTTTTGCGGTGCGGATTCCTCGAGGGGGTTTTGGGTACCCCTATTTTAGGTACTCGACAGTAGCCCCCGAGCCTTTGTGTGAGTGTAGACACTCTTGCAGAGGCTTAGAGAGTCATGAACTGGAGTCACAGCATTGTTGCTCTTCTAGTGGGTGCGTGCGAGCGCACCCGCCGAGTGTAGCCCCTGAGGCCTCGAAGGAGTGTTTGACTCCTTCGAGGGCTTTTAATATGTTATGTCGCGGGGCGCTACTGCATTCAAGTCCCTGTGTCATGCTTGGTCCCCTTTCGTTCGAGGTTAGCTTTTTGCGGTCAAGCCCCCGAGCCTCGCGCGCGTGAAGTCGATCAGGATCTTGCCCGTCTTCATAATACGACCCTCACGCATCCTTTAGGAAAGGAGGAGGGGTGGGGAACGCCGTACTACCCTCGATGGGCGAGTTTCGATGATCTCTGGTGAGCTGCTAGCGGGGAATTTGAGTGGGAGCCCGTGCCCCGTCCGATAGGGGTCGGCTGGTGGCGGCGGAGGCGCTCTCCAAAAGTGCCAAAGAGTAGTCGTGCGGATCTCGGTTCCGTTCGATAGGATCCAAGGGCTCGATGCCTCCCTCCGAGGGGATTCCACTGTCGATCCCTCCTTTAGCCTCGAATATGTCTGAGGTCGTCTCGAGAAAGTGGCTCGAGCCCTGGCCTTATACGGGCACATCCTCAGTCATCCCTGACTCTGTTTTACTTGAGGGCAGCGTCAAACCCTGGTCGAGGACCGGCTTTCAATCCCTCGAGGTTTATAGTGGGCTTGGAGCCCATTGTTCACTCACCTAGAAACATTCGTCTGCAGGTCTCCCTTCCGGTCTATTGGGGCGCGTCTTTTTAGGAGGGGAGCGAGATCAACGCGGTAGTGGGCGACGTGGTGCGACAGTTGCGGAATGGGCGGTGGACACGTATCCTTATACGCGGGTTTCGAGGGAGTGGCTCGGTAGGGGCATTGAATGTGGAAACTGTTCCTACCTTTCCGCCGGACACGTCCGTTTGCCTTCCATCGGAGTATAAGTATAGAGCTCAGGGTCTCGCGTGCCTCCCACCAGCCCTTTGCGATTGCCCTCTTTTTCCTTCGTCTTCATCAGCCGCTCTCTGCCACCGCCGCCATCTCTTTCCCCATCACCATAGTAAGCCAACCTTCGACGCTCATGGCGGGAAAGAGTCAAGTTCTTCCCGCGAATGCGTGGGTCCGTTCTTCAGTGACGGAGAGGAAGCTGGAGGACCTGGTTCGTGACGGTCTCCTATGACCGAGGGCGATTCGGAGCCAGCCGGAGTGGAGGGTGCCGCCGTCCAGCCACCGGGAGCCGGCGCCCCCGGAGGGCTACGTGGTGAGCTTCATTGCCTTCCACGAGAGGGGGCTCGGGGTGCCGCCAAGCCGGTTCATGCGGGCGCTCCTGCATTACTACAAGGTGGAGCTCCATCACCTTGCCCCCAACTCCGTCTCGCAGGCCGCCATCTTTGCGGCAATCTGCGAGGGGTACTTAGGGATGGAGCCCCACTGGAATCTGTGGCTCCACCTCTTCAAGGCGGAGCATTTTGCCAAGAAGGTGGGCGAGAGAGGAGTGCGGCATGCGGTGGACGCTGGTAGCTACACCCTTCAAGTCCGGGCGGGTCGAGGCGAGCTCTACATCCCGGCGCAGCTCATCTCGTCGAACAGCGGATGGCACGACGGGTGGTTCTACCTGCGCAACGACGACGACCGCCTGCCGAAGTTCTCAGGCCAGGTCCTGATGTCACGCGAGGACAACTGGTCGTACGGCGTTGTTGAAGAAGAGAAGCCGAAGTTGCAGCCGCTCCTTGATGCGCTAAGGAGACTCCGTCAGCGCGGATTGACCGCGGGGATGGTGGCCGCCGCGTTCCATCGTCGGAGAGTGTTGCCGTTGATGTACCACCGACTTCGGATCGACGAGATGATGCCGGACATCTTGTTGGAGGGGAGTCGGATGTCGCACGAGACCCTGCCCCTCGACGAGGTTGCTCGGCGCGCGCGGTGGATGGTGGGCAGCTTCAAGCAGGAGGACATCGACAAGGTCCCGATGCGACCCAACCAGGGTTTCGAGCCTTTGGTAAGTGTTGTTTCGCTAGCCTTGTGTCCTTTTGCTTCCTGGTTCTCCTAATTTAGTCCGTCTAGGCTTCCGTGCAGGATTTGTCAGCGGTCAGGACTCGTGGCCACCGGTCTCGAAAGATCATGCTACTCGAGAGGTGAGACGCCTTTCCACGGCTCAAAAGAAGAAAGAGAAAGATGCCGCAAAGAAGCATCAGATCAGGAAGGCCCTCGAGCGCGAGGCGTTGAATAGGCACCGCCGCTAGCAAAGGCTCAAGGGTCTCCCCGTCAAGGAGTCCCCCTCTGAGACGGCCTCGGAGGAGGATGAGGATGATGATAGCGACGATAGTGGCGCCGAGTCGCGGTATGACACTGCGACCTTTCTCGCGCATCTCCCTGACGTGCGGTCCCTGCAGGGGCCTGTCGGTGGGGGTCGACCTCCCAGGCGTCGAGGGCAGCCTCGGCGCCCGTCGAGGGGGAGGAAGGACCAGCGGGAGAAAGGGACCGAGAGGGGCCTTCAGAGAAGGGATCTGCCGCGCCTGGGGTCCTTCTGACGATGTCGGTGGCCCGCGCCCGCACGTCCGATCGCCCCGGACCTCGTTGGCAGGCGGGCCAATGACGTCGACGCCTGAAACCAGGGCACCGTCATCAGGCATGAGGACCCGTGGCCAGATGGCCTCATCGACGCAGAGGACCCCCGAGGCCTTGTCAGCCCAGGCTCCAAGGAGCTCCGGGCTGAGCGAAGGCTCGATAGGGGGCTATCTCAGAAGCCATTGAGCGGCTCGGGGATGCTGGGGACGAGGCCCCTGACCCCCCTGTCTGGGTAGGTGTTTCGCTTCACCTTCTCGACAAAGTTGTTTTGCTTTTCGTTCTGACGTGGTCGTTTACGGTGCAGTCACAAGCGTAAGGTGGTGCTTGCGGCCATGACCCCCATCAAGGCGCTCAAGGCTAGTGCCGGCCTGATGATGCGGACACCGGCCGACGACGCCGCTTGGGTCGCAAAGTGCCACGCCACCACAGAGCGGCTCAAGGCGAAAGAGGCCGCTGCCATGGTAGGCACAAGCACCCAGGAGGGCGCCGAAGTTGGCGAATCCGCACGAGGGCCAGAGTAGGTCGAGGCAGCTCCGAGCGGCACCAGGCATGGTGGGCTTGGAAGCGGTGGGCCAGAGCCGGGGTCAACCACGAGGACCCCGGAGACCGTCGAGGCCGGTAGGGCCGAAACATCCGTCCGTAATGCGAGGCAGACGGATGTGAAAGAGGTGGTGGAGGTCCCGCAGGATGCGAGGAAAGAGGAGGAGCAGCCAGAGCTGCAAACGGAGCGGGAGGAGCCGCAACGGTAGCCGCAACAGTAACAGCAGGGAGAGCCGCAGCGGGGGGCGAAGCGGGGCGAGCTGGACCAGCCGGGGGAGCCAGCGATCGAGGCGGAACGGGAGGTGGCCATGCCACTGCCCAACGCGTAGGCGGGGGCGCCGGCTGACGGGAGGCTAGTCCCACACCCGAGGTCGACCTCGGCTGTGATCGATCTCACCATCGACGACCCTTCTTTCCGACAAGGGGAAGCAGAAGGAGGACGTCGAGATGTTCGATGCCCCGGTTTGGCCCGGGACTCTCGTAGCGCAGAGGATGACATGGCGGAGGCATCCTCCAAGTGGCCCGATTTCACGGAGCTGGCGCTTGTACGGTCGGAGGAGGAGCTCCCGCGTTGGGGTCGGTCGACCCTTGAGTTCAGGGATGCGACCAAGCCCAACGCCGAGCCCTTCTTCGCCCTCGACGATTGTAACATCCTGGGTTTTCGAGTAGCCAAAAATATGAACTTTTAAAATTTTTTCCTGTAAATGTGTGAAGCATGTAGTTCTAGGCCGAACACCAGTCTAACCCGCTAACAAATCGTTGCATACATTTAGATTTGCTTGTAGGCGTGTGTCGGAGTTCCTTAGTTGGTCTAGGGGTTTGAGTCAGAGTGCACGATCCGCAGCAAGTATCTCTCCAATCCTATCTGAATCTCTTCTCCCTTCACCTTGAGGTTCGCCTCCCAAACACCTTCCTTGAAATTCATCTCAAATTCCTTTGGTTCCATTTTATCAAAATCTTGAAGTATAAATGGCAAAACCTTTGACCTATCCTTATACCTGGGCCAGCCAGTCGGCTACGTGAGCTAGCTTAGCACTTGTGCTCAACTGTCTGAAGACCTGAGGCACATAGCACATTCATGCGTTCTCCTGTGCCAATTGCCTGCTAACGTGGAACACGTGAAGTACAGCAGCACGTATCTAGCATATCAGAAATGGAGATGCTCCTAGACCAGCTACCAGCACGATCGTATATGCTAATGTGCCTGTAGACCACGAACAAGGCCATACTCCTATACATGTATATGTACGTATATACATAAAGTGCTCTAACCGCATCTCTCCCGGCAGCTAGCAGGGTGCACGAGCTGAGTAGGTGCATGCTCACGTGCAAGCATTACGCGTATGCGTATATGTATGTACGCGCAAATGCCGCACGTTGCTTGCGCCCATCTGGCCAGCTCATAATCTCCTACCCTCCACTCAGGCCCACATTGCCAGCTCGAGTATGAAGCCCAGTAACGTCGCCTCCCCTTGGCCCAAGCGCACACGCACACACGGCCCGCCAACGCCTGGCCCACGTCGCCACCCTCCACGCCGAACCCAAGCAGGGTGGACGCATTCTGTCCCTGGGAAGCCGCCGCCGCCACCCGCTGCCCAAGCCTCGCATCCGCGCCCCTCAGCTCCGAACGCCAAGCGTGCCTCCTGATGCTGCCGCGTGGACAAAGGGTATGGACGCCGAGGCATCCGCCGTCCACGCCGAACCCTAGCCATGGCCGCTCAATATAAAACGTGCCGCAGTCGCCGCTTCCTGCGTCTCCATCCCAGCCGCCGCCGCCCACCCTCTACGCGGCATCCTCGCCTCCGCTCCAAGCCACCCCATCCCGTTCCTCCATGCCGTCGGTGCCAAGCTGCAGATGGAGCCGCGACCAGTAGTTGCTCCCCCGCCGTCTGCACACCGGCCTCGTACCACCTCAGGAGATGCGACGTTGCGTTCACCCAGCAAGCACCAAGGCAGCGCTTTTGCTTCCTTGCGCTGGAGCTGCACCACAGCACCGCCGCCGGTGAGCTTCCGTGGTCCAAGCACAAGCTGCCTTTTTTTTCTTCCGTCGATCTCTTGCTGTTTGATCTCGCCTGACAACCGGCCGTCGTGTTGTGACCATCCTCTGTCACAGGGCAGCACCGCGTCCATGGCCGCAGTGACCTACGTCCCCACAACAGGACCTCCTCCATGCCACCGGGAAGTAGAGGCTCTGCTGAGCCTCTTTGCTGCAGCAGCACAACTCACGAACGACGTGGTCGTGCCGACTCCATCGATGCGCCGTTCCACGCCATGATTCGCCCTGTCACTCACATCCTGGAACGGCAGCAGCGACGTCGCGCTTCATCCTCGTCAGCCTGCTGCTACTACCGCACCGCCATCCAGCAGTGCCACAAGCCGGTGACCTGTTCCCCTCTGTGCAACCGGTGAGGAACCCACAACCAGAGCCCCGTTTCCTGCCTTTTCATCACGTTCCTGGCTGACAGCCGGCCTTCGTGCCGTAACTCTTCACCAACGCATGGCGGTCACCCATGCCCACCGGCCATCGAGCCGTGAGTGTCTGCAGGAAAGCGGTGGCCTTATTTCGCTCTCGCCGAATTGTCCATCCATGTGTCCGGCCTTCGTGCCGTGAGTTTTCCTTTTGCAGGGAGGCTATGCCTCATTTACTCCTTGTGTGGTTGCTCCGTTCTGCGCCACTGAGGCATCACACCCTCTCGGACACCTGCTGCTACGTCCAGGCACTCCACGGCAAGCCTCGCCTTCCCCGCCATCATCAAGGTCGACCCTTTTGAACTCCGTTGATGCCGTCCTCGACATCGACACAACTCTCGCTTTACTTTTCCTTTTATACTTGTCATCTATCTATATGATGATCAATCCCTATATCTATGCCTGTGCCATGCCTTCGTGCTGGTCCATCCCTTATGCTATGATGTCTATCTTGCGCTATGGAATTGTGCTACTCCGGTCATCGTTTGTGTTGGTTCTTGTGTGTTTGTGCTGCCTTCTGTGGACCGAGCCTTCGAGCCGGTTGAGGGATCGTACTTCGCTCGATCGTCTCGGACGTGGGTTCATCCCACCATGGCCGCGACGCCGAGAGTAACTCGACCTCCTCATTTAGTTGGCTTCATAGTGCTGTGTTCGTTGTCCCCTCCTACGGCTCTAGGGCATGGCCACCATGGGCTTGTTAACGGTGCGCTTCCCACCCGCACATGATAAGCCCATCTTGACCTAGTCTATAGAGACGAACTAGGGGACGACCGTCATGGGATTCACGGAAGCCAACTCGTAGGTGAAGCTCATGGCCGCGAGTTGCCTTGCCATGACCTTCAGGCTTCACCTCTTTCGTTTGCTTGTTTATCCTAACCACCTCGTATGCTTGTGCCACCTTGACCATAGCGTTTCTTCGGATCTAGCGGTGACAACCGCATCACTATAAACCATGGGAATTGCAAAGTGCCGTTCTAGTTGCACATAGGTTGTGGTGCCCTACGAGTGGGTTTGGATCCTGGAGCCGTGACTCCTTTCTTCCAACCTTCGTCCATTCCATGACGAGTTGGTCGAAGGAGTGTGGGTTCCATTCTTTCTTCTTCCTCTCTTGTTATCAATCCTAGTCGATCTAGTAAGATGTGGATTGAGCCCTTGGCTTGTTTGATGTTTGTTGCTCTTTTGATTCCACTTCTCCGATTCTCGTCTTTACTATGGCGAGTGAATCAAAGGAAGGTGAATCCTGTGTCTCTTTCCGTCTTTTGGTTTTGTCATGCCTAAGTCCTTGTATGCTTGTACCATGTAGACCGTAGCATCTCTTTGGTTCTTGCGGTGACAACCGTATCGCTGAGAACTTTAGGGATGTCTTAATGCATTTAGTGCACCTAGGTCTTGGTACCCTACAAGTTGTTTGGGCGCTCGTGTTCTTTTTGTGTGTCGCTCTTTCCCGATGCCTCGTCTTTTGCCATGACGTGTGTATTGGGAGAAGTAGACCGCCCTCTGCTCCTCTCTCCCCCTTCCACCCTCTCTTGGTTCTCATCAATTATAAAGGCGTATGGATTAAGAGAGAACGGAATTTTTCTTGCTTGTAGTCTTTTTGGTTCTCGTCAGTCTCCATGACGTTTGGATCGAAAGCCACAAGCCATGGTGTTTGCTTAGGATAAACTAGAGTCTATACCATTTTATTTAAGCCATACAGGTCGACACGGTCGACCTGGGAAGTACTGGCTAGGCTAAGACCTAAGTTTGTGCTTAGCAAATCACCACTTGCGTTTCTTTAGCCCAGGGATCAGACATCCACGAGAGGGCTAAGTCATTCTCCCTTTTTGTGTTTTTCGATGTAGTTGTCTTTCTGTGCCTTGTTGCCTCTCCTTCCACAGTCTTTCTAGGTTAGTGGTCTGATTACTCTTTTGATTGGCGCTGTATCGAGGTAATTGCGTCGAGGTTAGCATTGATCGGATCAAAACCCATCGGAGGAAGGACAAGCGGATGGAGGAAAGACCATGGAGGAGTACGACTACAAGTGCACCGAGGATCTCGGATATGACATTTAACAGGTGTTCCATGTCCCACCCAACCTTGTAGAACCTATTAGACATGCTACATATAGATGCTAGTGCTTTACTTTCTTACAATTGAATTGTGATAGGTTGCATGGTAGACTGCTTGTAAGCCATTACCTTGTCGCAACCTATTCCCCTGCACACCCGCTGTTAGGCTAGATGCTCGCATACTACTTACTGCTTTACTTTCACTACACATTATATCTATGATGTGATGCTTGGTGAAGGGATAACGTGAGTGGATAAGGCACATGGTGCCGATAACTTGGTAAAACTGGATAATGAACTTGGGGAGATCTTGACATGCGTCTTGGGTGTGTGGTGAGGGTTGAGTCAATCGGACAGGATTCTACGACGAGTCTTTGGGGCAAGTCATGCCGGGGGCGTGCGACCTGGGCATCCCTCAAGAGAGGTACCTGTGGCGGGTGCATGTGTGAGCAGACGGGGTGTTGGTTATCCCCGGTGGAGGTGCCGTCGAGGCACGAGGTGTTGGTTATCTCCTTGAGAAGATATCCTGTCCGATCCCCCTAAGGACTGGTATGTCTTGAAAACCAGAACCATGGGACCCTTCGTGCACACCACTCGCTCCCGATGGGCGGGAGACGATTACCCGACTGACTAGGGCGGTGCCACTACTACTAGGTTAGAAGGTGATAGTGTAGAGAGGTACGGGCATGGGGGCCCACACCCTCCTAAGACAGCGTAGTGACCTTGGGGGCCCGGTACTACGTCTTACAGTCTCAGCGTTTCGGTGGACTCCGGGGTGGCCCAGGGCTGAGTGGTAGGGTGGTACCGTACCGGTTAGGGCACCGCCGATGATGGTGATCTTGTGGGTTACCAGGTGTACACGCTCTGTAGAGTTGATCGATCTATACATATAGTCGCGTCCGCAGATATGGACATTCCCATGACCTACGCTTCACTTGATTAGAGAGAGGAGTCCTTTCTACCTTTTCCCTAGGTTTTGGTGTTGGATCCGGCTTTGACCGTTGAGGCAAGGTACGAGCGGGAGTCGTCCTTGCCGCCTAGAGAGTGTGAGAGTGTGGTGAGATGTGTGTGATGGGATGGGAGAACGTGTGGTTGTGATGGTCTAAAACTTGATGAACTATTATTATAAAATATTATTGAACTTGCATAGGAAACCTACAGCCATATATATAGGCCTTTTGATCCACCCTTGCATTCCACTTACCACAAAGCATACGCAAAAGCATAGGGTGGGAGACAGTGGCCAGTACAAATCGTACTAATAGATTTTGGACAGGTTTGGATAAAATCTACGACGACCACGAGGACTTGGATTAGGAGTGGATGGTCTCGTGCCTACGCTCAAGTGTGGTTGAGAAGATGGAGTCTACGCCCGCTGACATTCTACACCAACTCTGATGAATGCTGTGAAGGAGGAGCCTTCACCCGCCGATGCGCTACAACGACTCTGATGAAGATGTGTGTGTGTTCCGCTAGATTAATCGATGTAATAGGTGTGTTAACCACTGTTGCAAAGCCTTGTAACTTGTAAATCTATGATATATGACTATGATATCAGCTGATAATTGATAATGTGATGGATTGCTCTCGTGATCTACTGCATTATAAATCGTATCTATGGATTTTCCCTTTGAGGAAAATCGAGATCGTTTCAACGATAAGGATGAAGTGCAACACTGGGAGTACGTCGAGGGACTCCGCAAGCATTCCGTGCAATCCCTGCGGATGGTCGCGGATACCCTGGTGCGGGGGATGTCAGAGGCCTTCGAGGTGAGCGATGTTTGTTATTTTATTTGGCTCGTACCCCCTTTTGCCTTGGTTCTGACTTTGAGTTTGGCCGTGGGCAGGAGCTGAAGGAGTGATCGCGCCATAAGTCGCTATTCATCTGCCACGAGAGCGGTGTGTGGGCGGCGCTTCCGCGCCAATGGGCTTTGGTCAAGGAGGCCAACCAGCAGCTGTCCAAGAAGAGCGTCGAGGCGGATGAGCTTCGCGTCGCCACTACAACGCTTAAGGAAGAGGCAGCACAGACCCGGGATGCCGCGGCTAAGGCCCTGGAGGATGTGGCCAAGGCTCGAGAGGAAGCGGCCAAGGCTCGCGAGGATCTTGCGCCGTTGTTAGCGCGCATGAAGGAGCTCGAGGAGGATGTCTCTCTTGTCAACGGGCAGCGCGATGCCCTCAACATCCAGATCGGGATGGCGTCCGCTCGTGTCGGGACCCTAGAGAACGAGGTCACGACATTGAAGGGAACCGTCCGAGAGAGGGACGAGGCTCTCTCAGGCACTGGTCGAGAGATTGAGACGCTGAGGGCGACCGTTCGCGATAAGGACGAGGCTCTTCAGGCGGCGGGGAAGGCGCGTGATGAGCTGCGCGATGAGATCGTGGGCTGGCAGACCCATGCAGAGGGTAAGACTTTGCCGAGCTTTGACCTTGACTTTGAGCTCCCATGTCTTTGCTGATTTGGTCTTTGTGTTTCAGAGCTAGAGAAGCAGCAGCGTGCGGCCCAGGCGACGGCTACCTCGTTCTAAACCCTCCTTGAGGCCGAGGCCAGGCAGAACCAACTACTCCAGGGCGCAATCACCTCGGTGTGTGATGGCCTGGGGGTCGAGCTTGACGCTGACACTGAGGAGGATGTGCCGGAGAACTCATTTGTATGCCGGATGGCGGCGCTGGGTTGCCTTGTCCGTGACAAGATCCGAGGCGGGCTGCATCATGGTGTGAAGAGGGCCATGGTGGTCATCCGGTCTGGGTTCGAGTATGACATGGGCCTCATCGCGGATGGCTTCATCTCGGACCCAGACAGGACTGACGAAGAGAATGAGGCAGTCTGCCTGGGATTGATCGAGGCTGCGGAAGAGCCCAGGGGTCGACTTGCGAGGCTGTTTGAAGACGAGGTGGTCCCGCCTGCCGACAATGAGGGCCTGTGAGCCAAACCTGGGCATGAAGGCCCATGTAATAAGTTAGTATTCGTGACTCGCATCGTCGTGGCCCCAAGGGCCTTAAAACATTTAGATGTAAATATGTACTAAATGTCCTTTTTCGTTCGAGTCTTTTGTTCCCTTTTCGCTCGGATCGCGTTCTTATGTGATCCTTTTGGCGCACGGTCGCACCCCTTGGCGTGGGGTGCGAGTGGAGATACCGTAGCCTAGAGGTGTGGGTGGTCTCACGGCTCGACTGCCCCTCGTCCTTAGGATGACCTTGCGGCCTCGTTGATCATGTAAGAACTTGAATCGAAGCGTTTGGGGACGCCAGACGTCATTTTTTTTGATATCATAAGCTCTTTACAAGGTCTTCTTAGCATGCGGTTGCACCCCTTGGCGTGGGGGAGTGAGTGGAGGTGTCGTAGCCTGGAGGCGTAGGCAATCTTGCGGCTTAATTGCCCTTGAACCTTGGGGTACTCTCACTGTCGTAGCCTGGAGGCGTAGGCAATCTCGCGGCTTAATTGCCCTTGAACCTTGGGGTACTCTCGCTGCCTTGTTGACTATGTAAAAGTTTTTTAAAAAATACGAGCTAAAATGTGAGTTTTTAGGGACACGGGGGGTTCCCCCCTTATGAGCCCCCGAGGGAGGGTCGACCCTGAGAAAATAGGATCGAGCCTACCTTTTTTTATGAAAGAATGCTTTGAACATGTACTCTTTATTAATTCATGCGAGCGATGATAAAGGTACAAAGCCTCGAGGCTCTAGGGGTAAAAGCGATGTAGCTGTTCGATGTTCCACACGTTGGTGAAGATTTTGCCCTTTTCATTTGATAACTTGTAGGTGCCGGGCTTCAACATCTCCACGATGATGTACGGTCCTTCCCATGGCGGAGAAAGCTTGTGTCGTCCCTTGCTGCTTTGGCTTCGTCGGAGCACTAGGTCACCAACGTTGAGGTCTCGACTGCGTACGTGCTTGTCGTGGTAGCATCGGAGACTCTGCTGATACCTTGCCGAGTGCAATAGAGCTATGTCACGAGCTTCCTCGAGCTGGTCGAGGGCGTTTTCTCTCGCAACATCGTTGCTTCACTCGCTGTAGGCTTTCAGCCTTGGGGATCCATACTCCAGGTCAGTTGGAAGCACGGCCTCGGCCCCATATACTAAGAAAAATGGAGTGAACCCCGTGGCTCGACTCGGCGTTGTTCTTAGGCTCCACAGGACCGAGGGGAGCTCGGCAACCCATTTTTTGCCATGTTTGTTCAATCTGTCGAAGATTCTTGGCTTTGAGCCTTGTAAAACCATGCCGTTGGCACGTTCTACTTGGCCGTTTGTCTTTGGATGAGCTACGGCCGACCAAAGCACACATACGTGATGGTTGTCGTAGAAATCCAAAAACTTCTTGCCGGTGAACTGGGTGCCGTTGTCCGTGATGATGTAGTTAGGTACCCCAAAGCGATGGATGATGTTGGTGAAACATAGCACGGCTTGTTCGGACCTGATGCTGGTAATGGGACGGGCCTCGATCCACTTGGAGAACTTGTCAATGGCAACAAGCAAGTGGGTGAAGCCCCCCGTTGTTTTCTTCAGGGGTCCGACTAAGTCGAGCCCCCAAACGGCGAACAACCATGTGATGGGGATTGTTTGCAAGGCATGAGCCGGGAGATGGGTTTGCCTTGCATAGTATTGGCATCCTTTACAGGAGCGTACTAGCTTAATAACATCGAAGACTATGGTTGGCCAATAGAAACCTTGTCGAAACGTGTTTCCGACGAGGGTTCGAGGTGGCACGTGATGACTGCAAGCCCCCGAGTGTAGGTCCTTGAGCAGGTTCTTGCCTTCCTCGACTGTGATACAGTGCTGTAAGATGCCCGTAGGGCTGCGTCGATAAAGTTCTTTATCGTCGCCGTATATCACAAAGGTTTTGGCCCGGCGAACGATCCGTCGAGCCTCGGTCTTATCCAAGGGGAGCTCCCCTCGAGTGAGACAGTCGAGGTACGGAATACGCCAGTCGGGCTCGAGGTCGGCTGGTAGGGTCGAGCCTTTCATCTGCATGATGTCGGCCCCGGTCGAGGGGGCTTCCGCCTCAGGTAGGGGGTCGAGCAATGGACTGTTGGCCCCTTAGTTGTCCTGATGTCGACGGAAGATTGATGAAGATCCCTTGAGAAGACGTCAGGTGGTACCGTGGCTCGGTTAGACGTGATCTTTGTGAGTTTGTCGGCAGCCTCATTATATCTGCGCGCAACGTGGTTGAGCACGAGGCCGTGGAATTTGTCCTCAAGATGCCGCACCTCGTTGCAGTAGGCTTCCATCTTGGGGTCATGGTAGTTTGAGCCCTTCATGACTTGGTCGATCACGAGTTGGGAATCGCCACGAACATCGAGGTGTCAGACCCTGAGTTCGATGGCGATGCGCAACCCGTTAACGGGAGCCTTGTACTCAGCTACATTGTTGGAGGCAGCGAAATGGAGTCGGATCACGTAGCGTATGTGAACTTCGAGGGGTGAGATGAAGAGTAGGCCCGCACCCGCTCCTGCTTTCATCAATGACCCATTGAAGTACATGGTCCATAGCTCGGCCTGAATCCGAGCGGGAGGTAGCTCGGTATCAGTCCATTCTACCAGAAAATCTGCCAACACCTGGGATTTAATTGCTTTACGCGGTGCATAAGAGAGGGTCTCTCCCATGAGTTCGACCGCCCACTTAGCTATCCTACCCGAGGCCTCCCGGTTCTAGACTATCTCCCCTAGAGGGAAGGAAGAGACCACGGTTACCGGGTGGCCCTCGAAGTAGTGCCGGAGGTTGAGCCGTGTCAACATGATGGCGTATAGCAGTTTCTAAAATTGTGGATAGCGAACCTTGGTTTCCGAGAGTACCTCACTAGTGAAGTAGACTGGCCGCTGAACAGACAGGGCGTGTCCTTCTCCGCCCTCTCGACGACTATGGTCGCGCTGACCACTTGAGTTGTTGCGGCAACGTAGAGTAAGAGGGGTTCCCCCATGGCCGGAGGGACGAGGACTGGAGGATTAGACAGCATTGCCTTGAGCTTGGTGAGAGCTTCTTCAACCTCGAGGGTCCACAAGAAGTGTTCCGATTTCTTCAGGAGATGGTACAAAGGGAGTGCCTTCTCGCCGAGGTGCGAAATAAAGCGATCGAGGGCCGCGAGGCAGCCCATTACCCTTTGTACGCCCTTCAGATCTTGGATGGGGCCCATCTGAGTGATCGCAGAGATTTTTTCTGAGTTGGCCTCGACACCGCACGTGGAAATGATGAACCCTAGGAGCATGCCCCGAGGAACACCGAAGACACATTTCTCGGGGTTGAGCTTGATGTTCTTGGCCTTGAGGCATTTGAACGCAATATCGAGGTCATCAACCAGGTTGTTGACCCTCTTGGATTTGACTACGATGTCATCGACGTATGCCTTGACGGTTGGCCCAATGTGTTTCCCTGAAAACGTGTTGCATGCATCGCTGGTACGTAGCCCCCACGTTTCAGAGACCGAAGGGCATAGTAACGTAGCAATACATGCCGAACAGGGTGATGAATATAGTCACGAGCTGGTCGGACTCCTTCATTTTAATTTGGTGGTAGCCGGAATACGCATCTAGGAACGATAGGGTTTCACATCCCGCAGCAGAATCAATGATTTGGTCAATGCATGGCAAAGGAAAGGGAACTTCTGGACATGCTTTATTTAAACTGGTATAGTCTACACACATCCTCCATTTCCCACTCTTTTTCTTAACTAATACAGGATTAGCTAACCACTCAGGATGATGAACTTCCTTGATGAATCTAGCCTCTAAAAGTCTATGGATCTCCTCGCCGATGACCTTGCGCTTCTCCTCGTTGAAGCGGCGCAAGCGTTGTTTCACCGGTTTGGAGCCGGCACGGATCTCCAAGGCGTGCTCGGCGACTTCCCTAGGTATGCCCGACATATCCGAGGGACTCCATGTGAATATGTCGACATTCGCACGGAGAAATTCGACGAGCACTGCTTCCTATTTGGGATTGAGGGTGGCGCTGACGTTCAACGCCTTTCCGTCCGAGTTGGCGGGGTCGAGGGGTAAGAGCTTGACGTCTTCTGCAGGTTCGAAGCTGCCGGTGTGCCGTTTGGGGTCGGGGATCTCCTTGGCCAGACCGTCGAGGTCCGTGGCCAAGGTCGCCGACTCCAAGATGGCCTCCCCGTGCTCAACGCACTCCACATCACACTTGTAGGTGTGCTCATAGGAGGGCCTGACGGTGATAACACACTTAGGGCCCGACATCTTGAGCTTGAGGTAGGTGTAGTTGGGGACTGCCATGAACTTGGTGTAGCAAGGACGTCCAAGGATGGCATGGTAGGTCCCGTGGAAACCAACCACCTCAAAAGTGAGTGTCTCCTTCCTGAAGATAGCAGGGCTTCCGAAACAGACAGACAGATCGATCCGTCTGACGGGCTCTGCTCGTTTCCCTAGCACGACTCCATGGAAGCCCTCGACGCTGGGTCGAAGGTACGTCCTCTCGATCCCCAGAAGGTCGAGGGTACGAGTATAGATGATGTTGAGGCTGCTGCCCCCGTCCATGAGTACTTTAGTGAGGCGCGTGTTGGCGATGATGGGATCAACGACGAGCGGGTAGACTCCAGGATTGGGGATGTAGTCTGGATGGTCGTCACGGTCGAAAGTGATGGCCATGTCGGACCAGTCAAGGAAGAGTGGGGTCGCCAAGTGTACAGAGAAAACCTCTCGACGCTCCCGCTTGCGCTGGCGCACTATGAGATGCGTCGAGGGTCCCCCGTATATCATGAAGCAGTCATGGATCTTGGGGAACCCCTCATTCTTGTCGTCACCCTTTTTCTTGGGGTCCTCCTTCTTGTCGTCTTTCTTGATGCCTAAGCTTTCAAAGTATCTCCGCAGCATGTGATAGTCCTCGAGGTTGTGGTTCGTGGGCCCTTTGTGGTAGGGACACGGTTCTTTGAGCATCTTGTCGAAAATGCCCCTGCCGGGGGGTCCTCGAGGCTTTTTGCGGTCGGCAGCAGCGACGAGGTCATCGGCCGTGGCTTCGCGCTTGCCCTGCTGGTTCTTCTTCTTCTTCTTGTTGCTTCTTTTGGCGCCCCAGCTGGAGCTCTTGGGTTCCTCGTTCTTGTGCTTCCCCTTGTCCTGGTCACCACCAAAGATGGCACCAACCGCTTCCTCGCCGGCGGCATAGTTGGTGATGATGTCCATCAACTCATTGGCAGTGGTGGGGGTATTACGGCCCAACTCCCGGACAAGCTCTTTGCAAGTGGTTCCAGAGAGGAAAGCCATGATGACGTCGGAGTCGGTGATGTTAGGAAGCTCGGTGCGTTGTTTGGAGAAACACCGGATATAGTCACGGAGAGACTCGTCCGGCTTCTGTTTACAACTCCTGAGGTCCCAAGAGTTGCCGGGGCGCACGTAGGTCCCCTTGAAGTTCCCCTCGAACACTCTCACCAAATCGTCCTAGTCGTGGATCTGTCGTGGTAGGAGATCCTCGAGCCATGCTCGAGCGGTGTTCGACAGGAACAGGGAGAGTTGTCGAATGATGACTTTGTCGTCGGTGGCGCTGCCCAACTGACAAGCCAAGCAAAAGTCAGCGAGCCAAAGTTTGGGTTTGGTCTCACCGTTGTACTTGGTCAGAGTCGACGGGGGGTAGAACCGGACCGGAAGCAGGGTGTTTCGAATGGCCTTGCTGAAGACTCGAGGGCCCGGTGGCTCGGGTGATGGACTGTGATCCTCGGCGCTGTCATAACGCCTGCCCCGGTGCTCATGGTAACCTCGAGCTGCCCTGTCACCATATTTGCGCCTGCGGTGCTCGTTGATGCTGTCACGGGCATCTCGAGGCTCGCAGTTGTCGACGATGCGTTCTCAGATAGAGATAGCCTTGTTTCCTTGAGGTGCCGGCTCGGGATGGACTGAGGCCTCCCTTTCTTGCCGGGAGGGCTCCGCAGGTTGCCCCGAGGCAAGGGCGCGGCGCCTCGAGGAACGCCGTCACCCCCTGCGAGCCGGATCAGGGAACGACGTCACCCCCTGCAAGGTGATGGTGGTGGCTGTGCTGGGCTTGTCGTCGCCTGGCTGCACAGGCCCGACGAGAGCGATGGTACCGGCGCAGCGCTCCCCCTGGCTGGGAGAGCTCGTGGTCGCCATCGGTCGGGTGTCTGGGCGGGAGGAGGACCATGTCATAGCCGTAGCCAAGGGACACAAACTCCAAGCTCCCAAACCAGATTACTGTGGCCAACGGAAGTGGACATTCAGGGTCAGCCATCAGAAAAAATGGCGGGAAAATGATGTCAACACGCAGCGCCCCTACCTGGCGCGCCAACTGTCGGTGTTCGGACCCGGGAGGTCCCTAAGCCAATGGGTGAATTTGTGCTGTGTGTTCCCTAATCCGGATGGTGATGCAAAGAGAATACACGAGGTTTTATCCTGGTTCGGGCAAAGAAGGCCCTACGTCCAGCGGGGGGGGGCTATTGTATTTCCTTGCACCTAAGTGCTTGCGTAGGGGTTACAAGCTGTGAGAGAGGGAAGCGATCCCAGGTCTCAAGAAGAGGAAAAAAGAGTATATTGCTTGAGATGTTGATCTTTGGAAGCTGAGGGAGGTCTTGAGGTTTTCGTCCTTCGTCCTCCGTCGTCGTCCGTTGGTCGTTTTTTTCTTAGAGGGTCCCCTGCCTTCCCTTTTATAGGGTCAAGTGAAGGCAGAGGAGTCGGTAAAACCCTAGGGTGGTGCCTTAGAGGTGAAAGTCCGACGTGCGCCTATGAGGGCTACTGTAGCGACGTGCTCCAGGAATGGCCGGCCATCCCCGGAGCACCATGATGGCCTCAGGGATGGGACGGTGAAAGACCCTGAGTCCTATGGCGAGCAGACGTGCAGGCGTTGTCCTCTTGTTGTCCGGCAATTAGTCGAGGCCGGGTCGAGGCGTATCTGAGGGGGGTCGACGGGGAATGGATAAGGCCGGGCCCCAGAAATCCCAGGATATGACGGTCGTCGTTTTGTGCCTCGAGGGGCATTGATGGCGAAACAATATCCGGCATGGTGCGTACAGTGACATGTTTCCACCGCCCATCCCGGGATGGGTAGTAAAAAAGGGGGATTTGACACTAGTATTGCTTCCATGCTGGCTATGCTATAGCCACGTAGGTAGGAAGTGGTTGGCGTTTGCATTAAATGCCTGGACTTTTGTATGTGAGTAGGTGGGTGAGGAAGTGCCGGCCAGCTCGACCCAGGGTCGACCGGATCGACCCATGGTCGTGCGAGTCGGAGATTTTTCCAAGGGTCGAGGCGTATCGTCGAGCGGGCCTCGTGCGAGTCGAAACACAGTCGAGGGTGCCCCGTCCTTATACGTATGTGGTTTAACAAGGGTTTTGCGGTGCAGATTCCTCGGGGGTTTTTGCTACCCCTATTTTAGGTACCCGACACACTTGCTATATTTTTCTAGCAGTGCTAGCGTCCGGACGCCGGCGCCTATACTCCATCTCCCCATGCGCACCTGCATCCCGCGCCCACTCACGCAGCCCGACTGCAAGTGGGGAGTCCTCGCTCACACCCCCTCCACTGCTCACGCGCATGCACACGGCCAGCAACTGCAGCAGGTGGGTACACCAGCACCGAGAAGAGGGGGAGGGCGCGTGGCGGATGCCCAGTCGGCACCGGGAGGAGGAGGAGGCACCGAGGCGAAGGGGAGGTAGCAAAAAGCCTGAGATGCAACACCCGATCTACTATTGAAACATCCGGATGCAACACTTTGCAACATACATCTTAAGTCAGATGAAACACATGAAACATGCATCTGAAACACTAGCAAAACACTTGAAAAAACACTTGAAAACCATTGCAAAACATACGCAACATCCAGATAAAGCACTTGCAACATATGTGTGAAACGTATGCAACATACAGATAAACACACATGCAACATATGTCTGCAAAAAACAGATAGGAACAAAAGCTTACAACATACGTGTATAACCATTGCAACATATGCAACATCTCAATCTACTTTTGCAAGATCCGCATGAAACAATTGCAACATACCTATGAAACATCCGAAACACTTGAAACAAAAGCTTTCAACATGAACTTTCAAGCGCAACATCTGCTCGGACAAATGGCCAGTACGACTCCACCTCCCGCCGGCTCTGATCCATAGCTGCTGCCCAACGAGAATTGAACCCACCACGGTCGCAGCCGGGATCGAAGGGTGGGGTCTGGGATGGGGAGCGGGTGGAAGGACTGGACCGAGGCAACGCTGCGCGCCCGTGCCAGGGACACCGCCGTGCCAGAGCTGTGCGTCTCGTGCTGGAGCAAGGCTGCGAGCTAGCGCCGGATCTGTGCCTGTGCCCGGGCCGCCGCCGGGGTCACGTCGGTCCCCGCACTGGAGTTGAGGCCGAGGGTGGCCGACCGGAGAAGAGGAAGGGGGTCACTGGTGTGGCCGCGTGGATCAGAGCTCGTGCTCGTGCTGGGACATTGCCGCACCGGAGCAGGAGGAGGGAAAGGGAGGCAGCGAGGCATGTGGCTTGGGCGACGTGTGTGGGGGCGGGGTGGGGGCGCGGCTTGGCAGAGGAGCGTTGCGGCATGGGTGCAGCGGGTGCGGAGATGCCGTGGTGGGGGAAGCGGATAGGAGGAATGAACGGCTTGCAGAAATGAGCGGAGGGAGGCGTCCGTCCGTCGAGACGTCCTAACTGTATCATTATTGATATATTTTTCTCCTTCAGCAGTTTTTCTATATATCTTGTGTGGACACTAAAGAATAATTCTCATCTTCTATCTTTGGCTACCGTGTGATAAAGAAGTTGTTGGTTCATAGCAATTAGGAAGGATATAGAGAGTTTCTTGGAGTTGCTCTAAAGTCTCAAAATATATTTTTAGATCCTTGAAATTAGTTCAGGTCTCATCCAGATCTAAACAGATGTTTACCCCGACCCGTTAGCCTACGTGGTCTGTTAACTCGTATATGGATGTGATAGATGAGACCCAGTTAGTAGCAAGGCTCAATATTAAAAAAATTCTATCTCGCTCTCACACGACCTTAGATAGGCTAAGGACGTGTTGGTGTGCCCCTATGGGGGCTTTCAGGACTTTGGTCTTTCTATACATAAACTCTTTGTTTCTATCTTAATTGAGAGGCATAGTTCCTGCCATGTTTTCAAAAAAAAAGTTCTAATGGGGTACGGTGTTCCGATCTTCCTGTTGACATCGTTTTTAGCACGTGTCAAGATAGTCAGGAAGGGCTAATCGGTGGAGGAAAGGTTACTGAGTAGATTGATAGCCGATTAAAAGTTGGTGAAGAAGGCTGCTTGTGAATGGTGGTGGTGACATGTGGACTCGAAATGAATTGTTGCCGATAAGGTTAAGAGTATTATTGCCGATGCCGATGGAAGAGGCTTAAAGACCGCTGCTGATGAAACAGGGAGCGTGCCGATGAAAAAGATTTGAAGGTTGCTGCCGATAGAACAGGGAATGTGCCGATGGAGAAGGTCGATGAGAGTACCATCGTGATTGAAGCGGACTATGGAATAAAAAGGAGTTAATTTCCTTATATACGTTTATTAGAGTTTGAGTTGTATCAAAGTCGTGTGTTTCCATAGGTTTGGATTTAGTATCCTAGTCGTATTTGGTTATGTTTCTGTAGGTCAGGATATAAATATAGGGTGAAGGGCAATGTAAGAATCAATCAATCAATACATCAAAACAGCTTTTACTCTTATTTACATCTACTTTCAGCGACTTCGTCAATTTACATATTTTTCCTTTTTACGAGTTCTCATCAATTCGGCGAGTTGCATTGCTCCAGTGCAATCTTCGACGATCCTTAAGTTCCGCGTGAGTACCTCTTGGCCGTGACTTCCGGGCGTATCGCTGTTGTCAGGACCAAAGTGCTCGTATCTTCATCCTTGTCGATTAACAGGTCAAATCGACTGGCACGCTTTGGATATCGATTCCGGGTATTAGCCCTTTGTGTTTGTAGATCTACTTTTGCATTAACACATCTTTTGGCACGCCTGGTGGGACAGATCTAGTCAACATGCTTAATCCTGAGATTGATGCGGGGAACATCATCGTGGTAACAGAAGATCTTAAGGAAGATCAGAAGCAGGCTATGGAGAGGGCTATAGAAGAATACAGACAGCTTTGCTTGAAGTCATTCAGCTTGAACAAAAGTGGACAAGTCATCCAGAAGCAAGACTTGCCGTTGCCTTGGCAAGTTACTTTTGATTCTAATCCGGGTAAACTTCAAGAGATGGTTAATTCTGCAGTAAATCATGCTTTAATTAATCACTCCAATGTGCTATCCAATACTGTTCATAATGCTGTGATTCGAACTTTCAAAGAAGGGCAAGCGTCACCTCGTTACGTTGGGCCTGCTTATCATCAACCAGAATCAGCATCTGCTATTGCTCCATCGGCTCCCCCAGCCATTGTGAGTACAGAGATTTCTTCTCCTCCAGTATCAGCAGGTTTATCTAACATACAGTCCACACCGATGCGACCAGATTCAGCATTATCAAGATGAGTTCAGCTTAATACAGATCTATCAGCATCGGCTTTATCAGGTCCTGTACCACAGAATAATCAGACTCCTGCTAATTGGTGGGGATATGGTATGCCTCCAGAGCCATCTGTTTTCAACCATGGATCACCTCAAGTGTTTGATGCAGCGGGAAAAGCTCCTATGCCATCGGTCGGTTCGCCGATAGCTCAAGTACCTCAATATACTACAACAACTACTGTGCAACCAACTCTAGGAGGTTTCCAGGTGTCTTTGGGTCAAACATCTAATTCAAGTCCATCGGCAAATTTGTTACCGATGCAACAGAAGGCTCCTATTGTAAGTCAACCTGGAGTCCAGGTTATACCTCAAGTTGGTTGTAATTATCCAGCAATGCCAACAAGTTACCAGCCATCGGCAAATTTTGTACCGATGAACGCTAATAATTGGTCAGGGCAGTTTTCCGCTCAACATACAGTTCAGCCAAATCAGCAAGTTGCAGGTATTCATCAAGGTCATATGCATGCTGGTTTTCAGAATCAAGCATCGACAGCTCAGCCGATGAACCCTTTTCAGCAGGTTAATGGACCACAAATAGTGGCAAATATGCCAATTGCTGGAGATCGTGAGCCACAAAGATATGCAGAAGGGTATCAGCAAATACCTCCGGTGGAAATTCAACCATGTCGTCAACAAGAGGTTGATGCTTTTTGGACCGATAAAATAGCAGAAATTATGAAGGATCAGTTTGGGATCAAGCCCAAAATTAATACCTATTCTTATCGGACTCCGTATCCTCCGGCATATGATTTAATTCCTCTCTCAAATCGGTACAAGGTGCCAGATTTCACTAAGTTCTCTGGGCAAGATGATACATCAATCATGGAGCATGTTAATCGTTTTATTATTCAATGTGGAGAGGCAGCTAGTAGAGATGAGTTAAGAGTTCGTTTGTTTTCATCATCTTTATCTGGATCAGTATTTACATGGTTTATTTCATTACCGCCAAATTCTATTATTACTTGGGCTAATCTGGAAAAGCAATTTCATAAATATTTCTTTGCTGGAGTTCATGAAAAGAAGCTTACCGATTTGGTAAAGATGAGACAGCGCAATGATGAATCGGTGGAAGGCTTTGTGCAAAGGCTACGAGATATAAAAAACAAATGTTATAGCCTGGTGTTGGATGATCGGCAACTTACCGATTTGGCCTTTCAGGGATTGTTGCCACACCTTAAGGACAGATATGCTTCTCAGGAGTTCGAAAGTCTAAGTCATCTAGTGCAAAGGATTTCTGATCAAGACACTAGGGTTTTTGAACCTAAAAGGAATTGGAACAAGAAAGTTTCATTTGTCGAAGAAGTAGAAGATTCTGATTCAGATGCAGAACCAGTTATCGGTTTGGCTGAGTGGGTTAAGAATAAAAAGCCGATATCTTGTCCCTTTGGTCACAAAGAGCCAGAAAAGTTTACTTTTGACGTCACCAAAGCTGATAAGATATTTGATCTTTTGCTTCAGGAGGGCCAGATTAAGTTATCACCTAATCATGTGATCCCATCGGCAGAGGAATTGAAGAAAATGTTGTATTGCAAATGGCATAATGCAACTTCACATAGTACAAATGAGTGCAAAGTATTTAGACAACAGTTACAGTTAGCTATTGAGTTTGGGAGAATAAAATTTGGCAATTCCAAGATTCAGAAGCCGATGAAAATTGATCAACATCCTTTTCCAGCAAATATGTTGGATGCTGAAGGTAAAATTAAAGTGTTGACATCGGAAGCTGCTGAAAAGAATGCATCAGTAGATCCCCAACATCGGATAACTACCGATGATGCAAAAGGCAAGGGGCTATTGACAGAAAGTGGCAGTTCTGGAAAGCCTCCTCAATCAGGCATTGTGATTACTCATCAAAGACAACAGGAAGGCTGGCGTCAGCGAAGGGTTCGGTATCGACAACAGTAAGAGGAAAAACGTCAAGAAGAGTGGAATCGGCATAAGGATCATTGGAGGTGTCCATTTTTTATTCATTGTTGGGAAGAAGGTATTAAGTTACCTACTGTTGAAGATTGCCCAGAGTGCAATGGTTATTATGGAGTTAATCGTCCTGTAAGGAGGTTTCAATCTGGTAATCAAGGTTTGTCTATTAATGAGCCAATCAGAAGGAAAGCATCAGTATATGATCGGCTGGGGGGCAGGCTCAGTGTACATGAAAGGCTTGGTAAAGGCGTTGCATATTTTCCGAGAAACCAAGAGGAACTTGAAGAGATGGTAAATGCAAGAGTTCCTGATGAAGAAATATTTTACAGGGATCCTAATATACGTCGTGTGGAGACAACCAAGACTTATCAGCCAGTGTGGAAAACTAAACTTCCTCAATGGTGTCCAGAAGGTTTGACAAAGACACAGAAGAGGAAAATGCAGCGAGAGCGTCAAAAAGACTTATACCAAGAAGAAAGTTCCTCCAATGAGAGATCTGGCAATCAGCAGTGGCAGATAAGGCACAAAAATAAAGGCCCATCAGCAGATGTCAATATGGTGTTTATGTGATGGAATTTTTGGCTCTCTCTGATAGTGAAGAAGATGCTGTTTTCTCTGACCAAATAGCTCAATTAACGTTAGATCCAATGATGGCTGTTTTTGAGAAGCCTGCCGATGATGAGAGACAACATCTCAAGGCTTTGTTTGTGAAAGGCAGAGTTGATGGGCAGCCTGTATCTAAGATACTTATTGATGGAGGAGCTGCAATTAATATTATGCCTTATGTGATGTATCAGAAGCTTGGTAAGGGAGATCAAGACTTAACCAAGACTGATATGATGCTAAAGGATTTTGAAGGCAATGTATCACCAGCTAAAGGGGCAGTGTGTGTTGAATTGACCATCGGCAGTAAAACCTTACCGACAACTTTCTTTGTTATTAATGGCAAGGGTGCATACAATCTGCTTTTAGGAAGGGATTGGATTCATGCTAATTGTTGTGTTCCTTCTACGATGCATCAGTGTCTTACAATGGATTGGAGATAAAATTGAAGTTGTTCCTGGTGATTCTTCTTATATCATCGCATCGGTAGAATCAGACACTTATGAGCGAACCAGGTGCATATCAGGAGAGGCTTGGGAAAAAGAGTTCCTCAAGGTTGCCGATTACGAAATTCTACCGATCTAAGCAGTCGGTTCCGAAGAAGAGTTTTAATGGATAGGTTTGCCGATAATAGAAAATTAGGTCAATGATTTACATCGGTAGATGATTTAATAGAAGTAGATATTGGTGAAGGCGATAGGCCAAGGCCTACTTTTATTAGTTCTAAGTTAAATTCCAAGTGTAAACAGCAACTAGTTGATTTGTTAAAGGAATATAAAGATTGTTTTGCTTGGGATTATACTGAAATGCCTGGATTAGACCGATCTATAGTTGAACATTGGTTGCCTATTAAGTCTGGATTTTGGCCACATCAGCAGCCGGCACGCCGGTGTAATCCTAATATACTTCCTGATATTAAGGCCGAAATAACTAAATTAATTGAGGTAAAGTTTATTCGGCAGTGTCGATATGCAGAGTGGATTTCTAATGTGGTTACTGTATATAAGAAAAATGGGAAACTTCGTGTTTGTATTCATTTCAGGAATCTCAATAAAGCCACACCGATGGATGACTATCCAATGCCGATTGCTGATTTGTTGATTGATGCTGCAGCAGGGCATCAGATTATCAGCTTCATGGATGGTAATGCGGGTTATAATCAAATATTCATGGCTGAAGAAGATATTTCCAAGACTGCTTTTAGATGTCCAGGTCATGTGGGGTTATTTGAGTGGATAGTTATGATATTTGGTTTGAAAAATGCCAGTGCTACTTATCAAAGAGCTATGAACTTTATTTTCCATGAATATATCGGCACGTTGGTAGAAATTTATATTGATGACATAGTGATTAAGTCTGGAGACATCACAAAGCATTTAACCGATCTACGGAAGATATTGGAGTGCACAAGAAAGCATGGATTAAAGATGAATCCTAATAAATGTGCATTTGGTGTATCGGCAGGACAATTTTTGGGTTTTATGGTGCATCAGCGGGGCATTGAAATTAGTAGGAAATCTATTGAGGCAATCAACAAGGTTGTTGCTCCTGCCGATAAAACTGAATTACAATCCTTGATCGGTAAAATCAATTTCATCAGAAGATTCATATCTAATCTGTCGGGCAAGATCAAGGCCTTCAGTCCATTATTGAAATTGAAAGCTGACCAGGAATTTAAATGGGGAGATGAACAGCAATTAGCCCTAGATGAAATTAAGAGTTACTTAACAAATCCTCCGGTGCTAGTTCCACCTCAACATGGAAAACCTTTCAGATTGTATTTATCAACTGAGGATGATGTTATCGGTTCAGCTCTTATTTAAGAATTTGATGGGAAGGAACGTGTTATCTATTATTTGAGCAGACGGTTAATAGATGCTGAAACCAGGTATTCGGCCATTGAGAAATTATGTTTATGTTTATACTTTTCTTGTATTAAGCTGAGACATTATTTACTATCGGCTGAATGTACTGTCATATGCAAAGATGACGTGGTCAAGTATATGCTGTTAATGCCGATACTGAATGGTAGAATTGGTAAATGGATTTTAGCATTATCAGAATTTGACCTACGTTATGAATCGGCTAAGGCAGTTAAAGGACAGGTTATGGCTGATTTTGTTACTCAACATTGCAACACGGTGGATTCTCTAGAAATTGCTCCTTGGACACTTTTCTTTGATGGGTCTACTTGTGGTGAAGGGGCAGGCATCGGCATTGTGTTAATTTCCCCTCAGGGGAAGAAGTATGAGTTCTCGTTGCTGATTGTTGCTACATCAACAAATAATAAAGCTGAGTACCAAGCCCTAATAAAAGGGTTAGAATTACTTAAGAAAGTACATGCTGATGCTGTTGAAGTCTTTGGTGATTCAATGCTAGTTATAAATCAGTTGATTGGGATTTATGAATGCCGAAGTGAAATTCTAATTTCATATCATGAAAAGTGTTTGGAGTTGTTAAAAGGGTTCAGGAATTTTCATCTGGAACATGTTTCTCGGATGCATAATGAAGAGGCTAACCGATTGGCTCAGCATGCTTTAGGATATCAGCCTGTTCAAGAAGTATTAATATCAGCAATTGATACCGATGACTGGAGAAAGGAAATTATTGATTATTTAAAGAATCCATCTAAAAAGGTTGAAAGACGTATAAGGTTCCAAGCTACCAAGTATGTGCTCCTCGATGGTGAATTGTATTACCGTACCATAGATGGAGTTTTACTCAGGTGTGTTAGCATAGAGGAATCAAAAGGCCTGATGGGTGAAATTCATGAAGGAGTATGTGGGGCTCATCAGTCAGCTTTCAAGATGAAATGGATGATCAGAAGGAATGAATATTATTGGCCGACTATTCTTGAGGATTGTTTTAAATATTTTAAAGGATGTCAGGAATGTCAGAAATTTGGTAATATTCAGAGGGCACCCGCATCGGCTATGAACCCCATAATTAAGCCTTGGCTGTTCCGGGGTTGGGCTATTGATCTCATCGGTCAGATTTATCCACCATCGAGTAAAGGGCATAAATTTATTCTGGTTGCTACCGATTATTTCACAAAGTGGGTTGAAGCCCTTTGAAAAAGGTGACATGGCTAATATGATTGATTTTGTGAAGGAGCATATTGTCTACCGATTTGGCAATCCTCAAACCATCACTACCAATCAGGGTACTATGTTTACGTCGGGTGAATTTGATGAGTTTGCTATAGGTATTGGGATTAAAGTTTTGAATTCTTCACCGTATTATGCTCAGGCTAATGGTCAGGCTGAGGCATCTAATAAAGGAATTATCAAGCTTATTAAGCGCAAGATTAAAGAGTATCCTAAGAAGTGGCATACAGTATTAAATGAAGCTTTGTGGTCATATCGGATGGCGTGTCATGGTGCAACCAAGGTAACACCTTATCAGTTGGTGTATGGACACGATGCAGTATTACCTTAGGAAGTTAAAACTGGTTCTAGGCGAATACGCTTTCAAGATCAATTGAAAGCCGATGATTATGATATCCTTATGAAAGATGAGTTGGAAGATGTAGCATGTCATCGGTTAAAAGCTTTAGTTAGCATTGAGGAGAATAAGAAAAGGGTAGCTAGATGGTATGACAAGAAGGTGAAGGTAAAAGAATTTTTCGATGAAGAGTTGGTTTGGAAGTTGATTGTACCAATTGGGACTAAACGTTCTAAGTTTGGAAAATGGTCACCTAATTGGGAAGGTCCATATCGGATAAATCAATCTATTCCTGGTAATGCATATATTCTCGAAACTCTCGAAGGAGTTGCATTTCCCAGAGCATTAAATGGAAAATACTTAAAGAAATATTACCCTAGTACCTGGATAGATGCATAAAAGTGTAATTACCGATAACAATCCTATCGGTTAGAGTTAAAACAAAGTATCAATGCATTGTTGCCGATGCGCTAATTTAACAAAGTTTGGATAGCCGATATCGCACGCAGGCGAATTTCATCGGCTTCTTTCAATTCTTTGGCATCTTCATCGGTAGTTCCTTCCACAGGTTTGAGTTTCTTTTTGAAGGCCAAGGCCTTGCGAGCTTGGGCATCTCGTTCCTGTTGGAGGGCCTTGATAGCGTCGGGAAGCTGGTCTTCTTCTTGCTTGGCTTGAGTCAGGGCTGCTTCAACCTTTTCCAGTTCAGCTAGCAGAGCTGCTCTTTTTATCGATAAATCTAGGATTTTCTGCTTAAGTTCAGTGCCGGAGGCTTACAAGTTGCTGATGCTTTTGTGCTTCTCATCGGTAGTTTGCTTCAGCTGCAGCATTTCTTCCTTAAGTTGAGCCTGAGCTGCTCTGTCGGCAATACGATGAACAGCCCTTTGATATTGAAGTTGTCTACTCTCTAGGTGAACTGCTGGGAAAATGATTTCTTCAACATCGGCAGGGACTTGGCCGCGGATTGTTTTGAAGATAGTTTTTGCAGGGTCTGAATCGATCACCAGTTGAGCAGTATCTTGTTGCAGCAGATTCAGAAGAGCTTCTAGTTGGCCATAGGTATGTGCCGATATTGTTCCCAATGCCAGGGAAGAACTCGCCTCTTCTCCGTCATCATCAGAGACGTCGATAGCAAAAGAAAACAAGCTATCAGGAGAATCTTGTTCCTGTGAAGAAAAGAGAGTTAGAAATCCTATCTGTGGTATCTGGGGATATTATAAACCAAACAGTTAATCGGTTTACTTGCTTTAAGGCAATTTCTTGAGCCTGGCTTGAGGGAGCAGCTTGAAGAGGATCATGCAAAGGATCGACAGAGGATGCCGATGGAATGTCTTCTACGACTTCATCAGTAGTAGGCCCTTGGGGTATAATGGCCGATGATATATCTTGTGCAGGAGGAGCAGCTTGTTCAGTTATATCGGTTGGTGTTGGAGCGGACGCAGGGGCTGGTGTAGACTTCTGTCGCTTTTGTTGAGCTTCGGCATCGGTTAAAGCTTTGCGCTTTGTTTGGGTCTCAGCGACAGTTGGCTAGGGGGCATCGGTGTTTGGTGATTGGGGAGCTTGCGTGCTTGGTGCACTTGCCGATGTACCCATTTGTTGCTACAAAAATAGGCGTAAGATCGGATGTTTAATAGGAAAAATGTAAGGATAAAGGAATACCTCTGAAGGCTGGGTAGAGGTCGTGGTGCCTGAAGTTGGAGGAGTTGCCGATGACGATCCAGCTGCAGCTCTTACACCCTGATAGTTATATGTTAATATAGTGTGTATCGGCGGGAAACAAAGTAAGCAAGGTTATTACCTTAAAAGCTTTAATTAGGCTTGTAGCAGCAGCCATTGGAGTGGCCCTAGATGTTGTCAGTCTTGGTCTGGAGGTGATAGTTTTGGTACGAGTCCTCTGGAAGGTTAAGGCGTCTAAGGTAGGGGCGTTGTAGCCAATTATTGAGACTGGAGAAATTGGGTGGAGGTTGAAGGGTCTTCCACTCTTGCTTATTGATGGGACTGGATCATCGGCCTGTTACAGGAAAGATTAGCTACCGATATATATATAGAAGGGGGAAGAGAGATAAAAGTTAAAAGGAACTTACTGCATCGTCAGGTATGGCATAGTCGGGATCGATCATGTGCCGATATGTGTGAACGGATGTTGAAAACAGCTGTTCTTTCCACTCTTGCCACCATTGCTTATATGACTCTGTGATGAAAGACGCTGGTGACCAGGCGGAGAGATCAACATTTGAGATGTCGACATCGGGAGCAAGTCTTACTACCCTACTCCATTCAGTTCCAGCGGTAATAATTTCTCTGGGCTTGATCACATCGGCAAAGCATAGCTTGATTGGCAGTTGCCCAAAGGCCAGTTGGCGAGACACTGCCGATGGATTGTAGAATTCATAAGTGATATTGGAATTCTTCCCGCTACCAAATGTGTTTACCGGGATTGCTCTGGGGGTGATAATAGCCATCATAAGATCATTATCTTGGTTCAGATCACTATCGGCAAAATTAAAAAGAAGAGGGAACTTGTTATCCTCATCAATATAGGGTACCCAAGCCCTGAGATCACGAGGGAGACCATGGTAGAAATTCTGAAAAAACCTGCCGATTTGATCTTCATTAGCCTCTGTTCCAGGGAGAACAATTATGGCTTCGCCGAAGTTGAGAGGAGGGCGTGTTGCCGATTCATCGTCCCTAAGGACGTAATCTTCGGCGATCTCTCGTGGGAATTCTTGGACAAAGAAATCCCACTGTAGATGCTTATGCATGTGAGCGTTTAACCACATATTGATGAACCACCATGGGCCTCCCAAATTGCTGATGGGTTCACCAAGTAGAAGCTTCTGAGACACTTGGTGGAGAAGGTGGTAAGTCGAGCTCAGGAGGTATCGGCCAAGTGGGAATCTGACACCATTGGCCAAGAGTTCCGCTGCTGGAAGGAAGGCGTTGGTTGGTCCTACCGATCGACCACAGAAGATAAACTTCTCCAACCACATGTTCAAGAATATGGCGTGTTCCCTTTGATTGACAGTACCAGTCTTTTGGTACTCTTAGATGTATCCTGTCCAGCCACCGATGTTGCGTGTATTTACTCTATACTCAGCCTTTCTGCCAAAAATGTGGCCTTCATCGACAGTTGAGATATCCAAGCCGGTGAGCATATATACATCGGCAAGAGTGGGGGCGCATGGGCCATGACCAAACATAAAGGTGTTTGTGGTATCTGACCAGAAGTGAGCAGCGGCTATCATCATAGATTCATTCTTTTGTATATCGGCAATGGATAGTCTGATACATTGGTCTATCTTCCGTTCTGCCCAGAATACTTGCATCGATCTGTTGACCCTCAAGTACCAATTTTCCACCCTTTGGTGGGTTTGGGCCAAGATCGGAATGTATCATTCCACAGATTCAAAGAGAAATTTTGAGCTTTGAAGGGAATACGGTTAGCCTCTGCATTGATCAAGTCGGTTGGATCTGGGTCGCCCATTGGACCTAGGCAATGGAGGGGAGGTTGGTTGGTTGGAATAACCAGTGTGTTGCGTAGTTCCTGAATTTAGAAGATCAAGAGAATGGAAGGAGTAGAAAAAATACTAACTGTAAGAACTTGCAAGGAACCAGAAGGATCAAAGTAAAGGTAATAAGAGAAGAACGAACCGCAGGGACGTTGAAGTTGACCGCCATTGCTTCGAGAAGGATGAGGGCACGAGCTGGAGATTTGAAGTTGACGTTGGAAGGAGCTTTGGTGGGTTGAAGAACACGCAGTTGTTGGTTAGGGTTGCCGCCGGAGAGAGAATACCAAAGGTTGAAGGTAGAAGATGAGCAGTCTGGGGGAAATATATTTATAGGCCATTTGGGGCAGGGGTATTCTTGACTTATCTCTATGCCGTACGCGGGTGGATCGAGGTGGTTCAGATGGATATGGTAACTATTTGCACGACAATCAAGGGATTGTGCAGAAGATTTGATGGCAAGTAATCATGACTTAGAAGATATCTTGGCACAGGATCTTTCAGTTTTTAAAATGATGATGTGGCTATGATAAGATCTTGCTGGTGGTTTGTTATTTTGGTATCTCAATCAGGATTGAAGCAAAAACAGTTGGAAATTGTGCGATATTAGAACTAGATTTGATTAAATTTAGTAACAGATCGTGTTATGTTTGGAGAATGGGTTGAGAAAAATAGGTAACAGCAAGTATTATCTGGAGTAAATTTCAGAGTATATCTTATACTCCGAAATTGGGGGGCATGTGTTGACATCGTTTTTAGCACGTGTCAAGATGGTCAGGAAGGGCTAATCAGTGGAGGAAAGGTTACTGAGTAGATTGATAGCCGATTAAAAGTTGGTGAAGAAGGCTGCTTGTGAATGGTGGTGGTGACATGTGGACTCGAAATGAATTGTTGCCGATAAGGTTAAGAGTATTATTGCCGATGCCGATGGAAGAGGCTTAAAGACCGCTGCTGATGAAACAGGGAGTGTGCCGATGGAAAAGATTTGAAGGTTGCTACCGATAGAACAGGGAATGTGCCAATGGAGAAGGTCGATGAGAGTACCATCGTGATTGAAGCGGACTATGGAATAAAAAGGAGTTAATTTCCTTGTATACGTTTATTAGAGTTTGAGTTGTATCAAAGTCGTGTGTTTCCTTAGGTTTAGATTTAGTATCCTAGTCGTATTTGGTTATGTTTCTGTAGGTCAGGATATAAATATAGGGTGAAGGGCAATGTAAGAATCAATCAATCAATACATCAAAAACAGCTTTTACTCTTATTTACATCTACTTTTGGCGACTTCGTCAATTTGCATATTTTTTCTTTTTATGAGTTCTCATCAATTCGGTGAGTTGCATTGCTCCAGTGCAATCTTCGACGATCCTTGAGTTCCACGTGAGTACCTCTTGGTCGTGACTTCCGGGCGTATCGCTGTTGTCAGGACCAAAGTGCTTGTATCTTCATCCTTGTCGATTAACAGGTCAAATCGACTGGCACGCTTTGGATATCGATTCCGGGTATTAGCCCTTTGTGTTTGCAGATCTACTTTTGCATCAACACTTCTAGTGGAGATGGGTAACTTTGATTCAACTAGTGTTTACACCCGACTACAACCGTATAAGGACATCGTGCCTTGGCGATCAATACACTAACTTGCGGTTGTTTCTGATCTTGTGAAACACAATCAACCGAACCACTAAGGTTATTCCTATAAGCAATTGAAGAATAAGCAAGAACAAGAACTATATTGACAAATATGATTGACAGGTTCAGGTTTGAATCACAAGGGAGGATTTTGAATTAAGTAGAATGGATGGTCTAGTTAACACACATGAATACAAGGAAGTAGTAGGAACTAAACTTACCTCAAAACAAAATCCAATCTGTTCGTGATGGCTCTAGGGACCACATGGCGTGTTGGGGTTGTTCTCTAACCCTAGGATGCATCTCTAATGAGCCCAACTTGATACATGGGCCAACAACCCGGTAACAAAACAACGTGGGCAGAAAAGGTCTCGGCATAAAAACGATGACTGTGGACGCATCTTATAGATATACTCCTGCCGTCCCAAAATAAGTGTTGTTGTGGTAATCATGTTGATCACACTTTTTTAAGTTTGATTAGGTTTGTAGCAAATATAAGCAACATTTGTACCTCCAAACAAGTTTATTACGAAAATAGATTCAACGATCTATCTAATGATACTAATTATGTACTTTAAATGTTAATATTTTCTTATATATATTTGGTTAAAGCTAAAAGCGTTTGACTCGTCGAAAAGTGAGAACTAATACTTATTTTGGGATGGAGAGAGTATGCATGATGAATCTGGATCTATTGGAGAGTAGACTTGATAAGCTTTTCCATGAAGTGTTAGAATGTATCAATCAGGTCCATATGAAATCGTGGTGACCGTCGCAATTTGGGGCTGTTCTACGGTCCAAATCCAACCTCCAAAACATGTTGGACTTGGACTCTTTCTTTTCTTGGGTCAAACGTGACATGGTGGTATGGTAGAGGATATTAAGAATATTTAGATTTGGTCTCTAGTCAATTTTATTAACCTTCCATGCTACTCATATGCAATTAGTGGCTGTCGTTTTTTCTTATGGGTCGTCCCTCCCTAACACATAAAAAATCACATGAGAATTTTTATAGTGCTCAGTGGGAAGCAAAGATTCCTCTTCGTAGGATTTTGCAGGATTTGTCGCGGCTTCTGATGTAGGAAGAGTTAATTAAATGAAACTGAGGGCACAATAGTCATTTTGCTGTGATCATTAGTAACTTTGCCCGACGTTTTCCCCCTGTCGCACGGACACAACTTGCATACGGAGAGGAATCAGCATGTTTAATTACTCCATCCGCGTTCACTAGTTTGTATGGCAAACAATTTGAGATGCTGAGAGCATCGCCGTCTCCCTCGAAACGCCGTCGCCACCGAAGTCTACGAATCAATTCTTGGGACTATCAATGGTTAGTGGGCTTGAGTGGGTTGGACCATGCCAAAATTATGATATATGCAAGTATCATTATATATTCGAATTTAATTTGGAACTAGTTCCCGACCCATAAATTTTAGGTTCCAGTCGGTTCCGGTCCATAACCTAAGTTCTTCTGAATTTTTTATTTCTCTTTTATAACAACTAGTAAATATGTCCATGCGCTGTACTCCCTTTGTCCCAAAAAGGAGTCGTTTAGCGATTCAAACTTTGTCCCACAAAAAGAGTCGTCAAAGGCAAACAGACCCACTTTGCACCGCTCAACCTTATCTCCTCGTCCCTACTCCCTCTGCAAGCATCGATCCACTCGCTACCCGCCTGGACTTGCATCGAGGCAGGTGTTGAGAGGACGGCAGATCTAGCGGCTTCTTCCCATGAGCTCCACCTCGGTTTGACCAGCGTCAAGGTAGAGGTCCGCCTGGGCGATGTCGCATGGCTCCCCGTGAGATCCACCACGACCAAAGAAGCTCCCGTCCCCTTACCCTGCTAGAGCCTCATCGCTGACCCCGCCACTGTCCGTTCTCCCCAGCGCGAAGGCTGAGAAGGCCCACGCCGGCACCCTCCACAGACCTCGTCACCAGTCCCCGCTGGCGGTCTGTGGCAGAACCGCCCGGTTTAGCCCGCTTTCGGAGGTACTTGTCTATCACTAGACACTAAGCACCCCGAAAGGAAGCTAAATCGAACAGTTCCGTCGAGCACACCCAACGGGAGAACTCGAAACAATCCACGTTTTACATCCAGGATCCAATAATGAGTACAAGCTTATAATACTTAGTCCATTTCATACAACAAAGTATCTCAGAAATTCTTTATTACATAACCAAAGTTCAGAGTGCGATAATTAAATAGCGGAAATAAAATAAACATCTAGCGGAGCGATATAAGGATCCGTCTGTGCCCACCAGAAGAATCCTCCACACAAAGGCTAGCTTCTCAAGGTGCACCTACAACAAGGGTAAATAAACCCTGAGTACACAACATACTCGCAAGACTTACCCGACTGGGAATATATATTTCCCGACTCTTAAGGAATATGATAGGCTTTATGGCTTGTGGGTTTCTTGTTTGCAGAAAGCAATACTAAGAGTGTGTCCTTATTTCATTAGATTCTTAGCAGCCATATTTAATTACTTGTTCACATTCTATGTAAGCACCTGTTCTAATTCCAAGCAACAGTTGAGCAATCAGAACTATTTTATCATCTTTCTTATGCCAATTCTTACTACTGTGCCAGAGTGCAGTCAAGCCATACCGTCACGCAGAAACGGCAATTCGCGAATCAATATGCCCAGCTGGGTGCCCCAAAAACACACGCCTCACTTGCACCCCAGGTACAAGCAAGACAAACCCATTCCACTCCTGTCAAGGGGTCCAGGTCCCCTTCCAAACTGGGACTCCAAGCCCCCAACACTGCAGGCCCGGCCTCAGTGCGGTGCTTAGACCTCCACCTAAAACCCACCCCTAACAGTCGGTCCAGAAAGAGCCGAAACCCATGACAAGAGAGTAACAAGTCTTCCCACTCCCATAAGCAAGTATGTGCTCAGGACAATATATCTGTGACTTGACCAAGAGTCCAGTGCAACGATAGGTCCTTAATTGACACGGACAGGAAAACAATGTAACCAAGCTAAGCCCCGTGGCCGCGAGACATAACCTGTTACACCCACCAGAACCCAACCACATCCCTGCCCGGTCACCATTTCCTTTCTATCATTTTACCATGAGTGTAAATTTCACCTACTTGTGAGTAACAGCAGGTTACCCACGCTACCGATAAACCTAAGCATAGCAGCTATACGATCCTGTACTAGTATGACTCATAGGTATATATATATATATATATATATATATATATATATATATATATATATATATATATATGCATGTGGGTTCCATAAAATTCCTGTAACGTAAATGCACAACAACTATATATATAGTGATTAGTAAAATAAGGGTTATGCACCGGGGCTTGCCTTGGGCAGGTGGTGCAGCAGCAAAGTCAGTGGTCAGTGGCTCTGGGACTCCCTCCTGCACGAGAACCTCCTCCTCGTACTCCTCCACAATCTCCTCGTAGTCCTGTTCCTCCGCGGCCACGTAGTCAACTATCTCATGATCTACATGCATGAATTGATGACATGACTTAATGCAAAGACAACAACAGCTCTTAAAAATACACAACTACTAAGCTAATTAACTAACTCTAATGGTTAACATGCTAAGCTATCCATTACTTCTACTAAGCAAGAACTAGCTAGTCTAATATTTTCTACTAACTAAAATACATTTCATGATAAATAGATAAATTTAGTTGAGCTCTAGAGACGAAGAAAATGACATGGACAGATAATTCTTGATTTTCAATGAATTTAGGAAGAAGAATCAACAGAATTAGAGTTCGTATGGTGGAGATATTGGTTGCGCAAAGTAGCTGTTAATAATCTAAAAAAAACTAAAGGAACTTAATTAGCTCATGGCTTTCTCCCATGACTTGCTCATGAATGAGGTCTTTAATCAAAGGAATAATGAAGACGGATGGCGCTGCTAGGGAGAAACAGAGGAAGTACAAGAGGGATTTACGGGATACTTACCACAGTCGACTGATGCTTCGATAGACGCAGCTTACACGGCAAGAACAGAGAAACTTGATTAGAGAGGAAGAGGTGGACAACAAGTCTGGCGAGCTCGCGATCGCGAAACGTCTCCTTTTAAGGACGAGAGACGCAGGGACGCTCGCGCTGGAAAGGAGACCGACGTGCGCGACCAGCGAAATCAGGCTCGCAGCATACAGACTTTTGCTCTGGCGAGCACCAACTTCCACGTGAACAGTAATTCTACGCGCTACAGTGCTTCTGCGCTGCTACAGTATATTCTGCGATGCTACAGTGATCTCTGCGCTGCTACAGTACATTCTGTGATGCTGCAGTGATTTCTGTATTGCTACAGTGCATTCCTGTCGCTACAGTACCCCCTGCAGTGACATTGCGTGCTCTCTGGTTTCTTTTCGCAGAGGCAGCGCCGTGTGGGCTGGGCAACGTTGATTTTTGCAAAGCACGGCGGCTAATTAAGTATTAACTAACACGTAAGTTGTGCGTGGTGTCCGCTGCTACCGCGGTCGGTTGTCGCCGTGTGCGCTGCGCGGGCATGCCTTGCGAGTGTGCTGTGAGCGCGATCAGGGAATTTTAGAAAGAAAATGAATTGCTAGCGCTGGAGTTGGATCATGATGACAATAGTTAGTTGAACTGTGCTGAGGAATATTTGGACAAGGAATTAAATTAGAGCTCAAATTGAGAATTAGTGCAACAAAATTTAATTCCTCATTTTGCCATAAACAATAATACATAAATATGATGCTCATGACATGGTTTAGTGATTTGTTAACGCGGTAACACCGAGGGTGTTACAGCTCTACCCCCTAAAAGAAAATCTCGACCCGAGATTTCACGTGCCTAGTGTGAGAAAAGAGATAGAAATAAATTTTTAATCTCGATAATTACATTGATGAGCTAGGAAGGAGATGAGGATAATTCTTCAAAATATAACTCTCAAGTTCCCAAGTAGCTTCGTCTTCTGAGTGATTCTGCCATTGGACCTTGTAAAATTTCACCACATTGTTTCTAGTCACTCTTTCTTTTTCATCCAAAATTTTGACGGGATGCTCCACGTAAGAAAGATCAGGTTGGAGAGGGAGCCCTTCAACCTCCACAATTTCTTCAGGGACCCTCAAACATTTCTTCAGTTGAGACACATGAAACACATTGTGGACTGCAGATAAAACATCCGGGAGTTGGATGCGATAAGCAACTAGGCCACACCGTTTCAAAATCTTATAAGGTCCAACATAGCGAGGAGCTAGTTTTCCACGGACACCAAATCTATGCACACCTTTCATGGGAGACACTTTAAGATACACATAATCGCCAACTTTAAATTAGAAAGGTCTTCTTCTCTTGTCTGCATAAGTTTTCTGTCGGGTCTGGGCTGCTTTCAAATGACTCCGAATAATTCCGACTTTCTCTCTAGCTTCTAAGATAAATTTAGGCCCGAAATAACCACGGTCTCCTACTTCAACCCAGTTGAGTGGGGTCCTGCATTTCTTGCCATACAAAGCCTCAAAAGGCGCCATTTGGATGCTTTCTTGATAGCTATTGTTGTAAGAAAACTCAGCCAATTTCAAACATTCATCCCACTTCTCAGGAAAAGAAATGACACAAGCTCTCAACATATCCTCCAGCACCTGATTGACTCTTTCTGTCTGGCCGTCGGTCTGCGGGTGATAAGCTGAACTTCTAAGAAGGTCGGTTCTAAGACACTCCTGAAGTTGAGCCCAAAAGCGGGACATAAAAACTGACCCACGATCAGAGACAATAGTAAGAGGAACTCCATGAAGAGTTACAATGCGGTCAAAGTACAGCTTAGCATACTGCGTGGCTGTATATCTTGTACCCACAGGAAGAAAATGGGTAGACTTTGTAAGACGATCCACAATGACCCAGATAGAATCATGTCCTTTTACTGTGCGGGACAACCCTGTAATAAAATCTATGGAAATATCCTCTCATTTCCAAACTAGGATAGGCAAGGGCTGCAGAAAACCAGGCGTACACATATGGTCCGCCTTCACCCTTCCACAAATATCACACTCAGCTATATGCTTAGTGATGTCCTGCTTCATATTTGACCACCAATACAAGTGGCGTAAATCATGGTACATCTTGTTACTCCCCGGGTGAATGGACAGCTTGGAACTATGAGCTTCCTCCAAAATCTTTCTTCTGAGGTCACCACTTTTAGGAACCACCAACCGGTTCTTGAACTTCACCACACCTTGTTCATCAATGCTAAAATGAGGACCACGGCCTTCAGCCATTAGCTTCTTGATCTGAGGAATTTCCAAGGCTTCCTGCCTTTGCTCAATAATAATTTGCTCCAATAAATCTGAGACTAGAGCAATATGTGCTAAAACTGCAGAGTGAGAGAGAGGCAAAGACCCTTCATCGTCCTGATGCGACTTCCGACTCAATGCATCAGCCACCACATTGGCTTTTCCCGGATGATAATGAACTTCTAGGTTGTAATCCTTGATTAACTCAAGCCATCTCCTTTGTCTCATATTTAACTCGGGTTGAGTAAAAATATACTTGAGGCTCTTGTGATCCATATAAATATGCACCTTGTTTCCCAATAGATAATGCCTCCAAATCTTTAGAGCGTGCACCACTGCAGCCAGCTCTAAATCATAGGTGGGATAATTCACTTCATGCTTCTTCAGTTGACGGGAAGCATAAGCTATCACCCATCCCTCTTGCATAAGCACACAACCAAGACCTGTCTTGGATGCATCACAATACACATCAAATGGCCTGTCAATATCCGGTTGGGCAAGAATAGGGGCAGAGGTAAGAAATTTCTTCAAAGCTTGGAAGGCTTCCTCACAGGCTGGACTCCACACAAACTTGGAGTCTTTCTGAAGCAACTTGGTCATAGGCTGAGCTATCTTGGAGAAATCAGAAATGAAGCGTCGATAATAACCGACAAGACCAAGAAACTGACGGATCTGATGTACTGATTTTGGAGAATTCCAACTAAGCACATCCTGCACCTTGCTAGGATCTACAGATACACCTTCTAGGGTCAGCACATGTCCCAAAAACTGCACTCTATCCAACCAAAACTCACACTTGCTGAATTTGGCATACAACTTATGCTCACGTAATCGGGCCAGGACTGTGCGAAGATGTTGTGCATGCTCTTCTTCATTCTTAGAATATATCAAAATATCATCAATGAACACCACTACAAACTTGTCTAACTCTGGCATAAAGACTGAGTTCATGAGGTACATGAAGAATGCAGGAGCATTGGTGAGACCAAAAGACATGACTAGGTACTCATAAAGTCCATACCTAGTAGAGAAAGTTGTCTTTGGTATATCTTGGGGCCGGATTTTTATTTGGTGATACCCAGAACGAAGATCAATTTTTGAAAACACTCTAGCACCAGCCAACTGATCAAACAAAGCATCAATGCGAGGCAAAGGGTACTTATTCTTGATGGTTACCGCATTGAGAGGGCGATAATCCACACACATCCGCAGAGTGTCGTCCTTCTTCTTCACAAAAATAGCTGGACAACCCCATGGAGAAGAACTAGGACGGATAAACCCCTTTTTCAGCAATTCCTCTAATTGCTTCTTCATTTCTGCTAATTCTGGTGGAGCCATGCGGTAAGGACGCTGTGAAATAGGAGCAGTGCCAGACTCTAACTCTATGGTAAACTCCACATCTCTGTCTGGTGGTAACCCAGGTAGATCTTCTGGAAAGACATCCGGAAACTCACAGACCACAGGAATAGAGGCAAGATCAGGAGAAGCTTCAACATTAGCGGCGACTGGTGAAGCAGAATTTGGAGAGATACGGAGAGACATCCTATCCTCAGAAGAAGGAAGTCATAACTCAACAACTCTCCTCTTAAGGTCCAAGACTACCCCATAAACCTTCAGCCAGTTCATGCCTAGTATTGCATCAATGCCCTGCCCAGGCAGCACCATGAACTGGAGACAGTAAGTGTGAGTGGCTAGTACTAAGCCAACTGTGTCTGTCCGAGTATTAATGCACATCTGGGCACCTGGAGTGCGGATCTTATAGGCAAAAGGAATAGCCCTAAGAGGTATATTGTGCCTTTCAGTAAATCCCAAGCTCATGAATGAATGTGATGCACCAGAATCAAACAACCTTGGGCAGGTGGTGCAGCAGCAAAGTCAGTGGTCAGTGGCTCTGGGACTCCCTCCTGCACGAGAACCTCCTCCTCGTACTCTTCCACGATCTCCTCGTAGTCCTGTTCCTCCGCGGCCACGTAGTCAACTATCTCGTGATCTACATGCATGAATTGATGACATGACTTAATGCAAAGACAACAACAGCTCTTAAAAATACACAACTACTAAGCTAATTAACTAACTCTAATGGTTAACATGCTAAGCTATCCATTACTTCTACTAAGCAAGAACTAGCTAGTCTAATATTTTCTACTAACTAAAATACATTTCATGATAAATAGATAAATTTAGTTGAGCTCTAGAGACAAAGAAAATGACATGGACAGATAATTCTTGATTTTCAATGAATTTAGGAAGAAGAATCAACAGAATTAGAGTTCGTATGGTGGAGATATTGGTTGCGCAAAGTAGCTGTTAATAATCTAAAAAAAACTAAAGGAACTTAATTAGCTCATGGCTTTCTCCCATTACTTGCTCATGAATGAGGTCTTTAATCAAAGGAATAATGAAGACGGATGGCGCTGCTAGGGAGAAACAGAGGAAGTACAAGAGGGATTTACGGGATACTTACCACAGTCGACTGATGCTTCGATAGACGCAGCTTACACGGCAAGAACAGAGAAACTTGATTAGAGAGGAAGAGGTGGACAACAAGTCTGGCGAGCTCGCGATCGCGAAACGTCTCCTTTTAAAGACGAGAGACGCAGGGACGCTCGCGCTGGAAAGGAGACCGACGTGCGCGACCAGCGAAATCAGGCTCGCAGCATACAGACTTTTGCTCTGGCGAGCACCAACTTCCACATAAACAGTAATTCTACGCGCTACAGTGCTTCTGCGCTGCTACAGTATATTCTGCGATGCTACAGTGATCTCTGCGCTGCTACAGTACATTCTGTGATGCTGCAGTGATTTCTGTATTGCTACAGTGCATTCCTGTCGCTACAGTACCCCCTGCAGTGACATTGCGTGCTCTCTGGTTTCCTTTCGCAGAGGCAGCGCCGTGTGGGCTGGGCAACGTTGATTTTTGCAAAGCACGGCGGCTAATAAAGTATTAACTAACACGTAAGTTGTGCGTGGTGTCCGCTGCTACCGCGGTCGGTTGTCGCCGTGTGCGTGCTGCGCGGGCATGCCTTGCGAGTGTGCTGTGAGCGCGATCAGGGAATTTTAGAAAGAAAATGAATTGCTAGCGCTGGAGTTGGATCATGATGACAATAGTTAGTTGAACTGTGCTGAGAAATATTTGGACAAGGAATTAAATTAGAGCTCAAATTGAGAATTAGTGCAACAAAATTTAATTCCTCATTTTGCCATAAACAATAATACATAAATATGATGCTCATGACATGGTTTAGTGATTTGTTAACGCGGTAACACCGAGGGTGTTACACGGTCCCTCTTCTTCCCCTCCGCCGGCTGCACCTCCTCTTCTCCTTCTTCGCCCTCCTCCTCTTTTACAGCAACGGTGCGGGCAAGGAAACGGACTGTGCGGTTCGGCATCGAGCCGATGCAGAGTGCATGGCCCGACATCGGAGACAGCAGCGGCAGGTACATAGAATTTCCTCCGTCGAGCAAGGAGGCGTGAGAGATAAGTGGCTGTCCTGGATTGACAAAATTATCTCTTCTGGCACCTCCTTGGTCATTCTTAATGGAGTCCCTGGGAAGAAATTCACTTGCAAATGGGGTGTCCACCAAGGTGATCTCTATCCCCACTGCTCTTTGTTCTTGCAGCAGATTTGCTTAAGCCTATTGTTAACAAGGCAACTTCCCTGAACCTCCTCAGAGCACCGATCCCACAGGGCGAAGACTAATTCTTCATAGTGCAGTATGCCGACGACACTCTTCTAATTATGCAAGCTGATGATGCCTGGCAAATTGTCTGCCACAAAGCTCTGCTAAATAGTTTTGCAGAGTCGACTGGGCTCAAGGTCAACTATACCATATTGCAGACGATACTGATTAATGTTCATGAAGAGAAAATGAGTCACCTGGCGAGAACCTTTGGCTGCATTACAATGCCTTTCACCTATCTAGGCCTCCCGATGGGGACGACTAAGCCACGAGTGGAGGACCTCACGCCTCTGATGGATAGAATTGAACGGCGTCTCACATCATTCTCCTCTCAGCTCTCCACTCTGAAAGGCTGCAAATGGTTAATTCTGTCATAACCCCAATGCAACTGATGCGCTTTGTACTTTGAAGAAACCTCTTTGAGTTATTGACAATATTGATCGTGCACATAAATAATGCCTATGGAGAGGTAACGATACAGATAAGAAAGGAGGCAACATGGCAGCATGGCAATTAGTCATCATCCCGAAATCCAAAGGTGGTCTTGGAGTCCTTAATTTACGATTGCGATGCGCCTTAATTTACGATTGCAATGCGTTGCTTCTCAAGCATCTCCACAAATTCTACAAGGAGAACATTCCTTGGGTGCAACTTAACTGGCAGAAATACTACAGAAACAAAGTGCCACATGCAGCACGTGAGGTAGGCTTGGAAATACGTTCTAAGGGCTAAGGCTTAGCTCGTTATACGAACCATCACTCGTTGCACCCTTGGGTGACGGTTCTACGATCCTCTTCTGGGATGACAATTGGTCGGGGTTAATTTTGTTAGACAGTTACCCAGCCTGCAACTCTTCACAAGGGATGCAAGGATCTTGGTTAAAAATATTCTTCTGGCAGAAGACCTTGATTCTTTTTTTTTTTTTGAAATGTTCCTTGATTCATTTTCCACGTTACCCTTGACACAGCAAGCTGTTGATAGCTACTAGACCTACAGGACTATGTCCAGACTCTATATCATGATGTGGCCAACAATGACAGATGGAGCCTAATCTGGGGAGCTGACACCTACTCCTCAAGTAAGATGTACAAGCTGGCTTTCCATTCAGTACAGGCTCATCCAATCTATAGCTGGATGTGGAAAAGCAAATTGCACCAATAGGATCAAATTTTTCACTTGGTTGATTATGGTGGATAGGTTGAACACGAGATCCATGCTCAAAAGAAGAAATCTATTGGCAGACGAAGATGTTCATTGTGCCATGTGTGTAACGGGAGAGGAAGAGAACATTGATCACCATTGTTGCACAACTCACAAGGTGTGCACGGCAGAGTTGCACTAGCCAGAAGTCAACATAGTCAGGTCTTCTTTATGCATGTTGTTCTCATTGCCGCGTGGGAGATCTGGAAGATGAGGAACCAGAGAATCTTCGACAATGAGAATTTTAGCATCAATAGCTGGTTTGTCAATTTTAAGTCGCAATGCCTTCTTTGTCTGTTCGTTTCAAGAAAGATGCTAGGTCTTCCTTATGTGTTTGGTTAGATGCTTTTAGTTAGCCTATAACAATTTCAAGTATCTCTAAATTTTCTAAATGAAAGTAACTGTAGGGATCTCCCCCAACTAGATGACCCTGTAGGTGAATCGCGCGGTTTCAGTCCCAGCACTCTTCTTTGAACACCGCTGTGAATTACAGAATTAGCCAATTAGATTCTGCTAATCGTGGTTATTTTATTGTCATCGTTTCATTTATGGTTACTTACTAAGTACATATACAGCTTAAAACTTAGGAGGGACGAGCAACAGCAACACTACTCTTTCAGAGTGCAGTCGTTCCGTTTGCTGTGCCGCCATGAGCGCCCCGCTTCCACTTGTGCACGATCGCCGCGAGCGCCCTGCTCGACGGACCCTCCGGCGCCAGCGCTTCCGCGGCCGCCATCTGCATGTCCGTCGCTTTCTTCCTCGCGGCCTTCCCCTTCTCCCCCACCATCAGCTCCCTCGCGACTGCCGCCACCTCCTCGCGCGACACCACTTCGCCCCTCGGACTCGCTGGGCGCAGCGCCAGCCCGGCCTCCTCCAGCAGCACCGCGTTCATCCTCTGCTCCGCAAACAGCGGCCACGCCACCATCGGCACGCCCGCGTCCATGGCCTCCAGGGTCGAGTTCCACCCGCAGTGCGACAGGAACCCTCCAACGGCGCGGTGGTGCAGGACCTCCACTTGTGGCGCCCACATCGGCACGCAGAGCCCGACGCCCTTGGTTCTCTCGCTGAACCCCTCCGGAAGGGACCTCAGCGGGTCGTCGTCGCCGCCACCATGGCTCGCCGCGCCGAAGTAGCTCGCGCTGCTGTCCTTGTCGCTGGGGAAGTTCACCACCCACAGGAACCTCTGCCCGCACGCCTCCAGCCCTGTGGCGAGCTCGGCGGTTTGCTCTACAGACAGCGCGCCGCCGCTGCCGAAGCAGACGTACAGGACCGAGCCGTCCGGCTGGTCGTCGAGCCACCGCAGGCAGCCGTGCACGGCTTCCGCGTCCTCGGAGCACGCCCGGAGAAACGGGCCGACTGGGTAGACAGGAGGATACACGCCTTCGTCGGACAACTCCTGGAACGCGATTATGGTGTCGTGCTCCATCCCGTCGAAGGTGTTGACGACGAAGCCGTCGGCGAGGACTAGGTGCCGCGTCATCTCGACCAGCAGGGCGTACGCGGGGTTGGAGCGGTCCTTTACGGTGTCGGGGAGGTCATCGCCTCGCAGCGGCACGCAGCCAGGCAGCCGAACGGGCTCCGGGAGGTCGCGGTACGCGCAGGTGGTAGCGCTGTCGAGCTCCGGCAGGCGGAGCATGAAGGCGAGCGTCGCGAGGCCGGACAGGAAGGCGATGTAGGGCGGCACGCCTTGCTCGGCGGCGAGCGGGAGCGCCTGCGCGCAGAACATGTCGGCCAGGAACGCCACGACGTCGTGGGCGCTGACGAGCTCGGCGAGGAGCGCGCGGAGGTGCGGCAGGACCCGGGTGACGACGGTGAGCAAGCGGGTCTCGATGCGGGCGTCGGCGGGGAGGTCGTCTAGTGGCACGGCGGGGAGCGCGACCGTGGTGACGCATGCCGGGAGGGAGGCGAACACCGAGGCGTGCCTGGGCGAGGACATGCCGGAGTATGTGATGATCGTGGTGGTGAAGCCGTGGTCCTCGGCGAGGCGCCTCGCGAGCTCGGCCATAGGGAGGACGTGCCCAATTCCGGGGCTTGTCAGCATGACGACGTGCGGCGCTTTGGTCGCGGACATCATCCTCCTTGCTAGGCTACGTACGTCTGTTGGGCTGTGGCGGTATTCTTAATCTTATTACTCGTTGTATATAGTAGAAATACAACCTGATGATTTCTGATGATTTTGCATGCGCTGGTACCAGGCAATATTTATAGTGGCAACACAAAGTTTGTTTGCCCTGAAATACTGCCCAGCGACTCGTGCCACTAATAACGCCATATATGGCTAGGGAATTTGGTTCTTCAGAACCTGTACCATTCGCTTTTCTATCCAGTTGTGGCATAGGAACCAATCTTCATCTACGCACTAACGCACAACTAGTAATGATTCTAAAAACACACACTACTAGTAATGAAATTAATCAATGCCATCGTATCAATCTGACCCTTATACTGGCTTAATGCCTTTCCTTTTCTCTAAAGTTAACATAGCTGATTAACCCCATGCATTCTTTGAAATCAAAATCTGCCCCAAATCGGAGCAAATGTGTCTCGCAATCATACCTTGTTCGGCTGATGGTTTCTGTGGCTGATAAGTCGGCTGATGTTGTTTTATAGTGAGAGAAAAACGTTGTACCATGACTGATAAGTAGTTTAAGCGAACAAGGCGATAGTCGTCTATTTGCACTTCTAGTTGAATTCGATATCTCAAGGGCAATATTCTATTTCTGTGAATTGCATAATTGCATTGTACACTGAAATTCTAATTCCTTCCCAGTTCCCACTAGCAATACATGACTATTTTCCTTCTTGTACATTTTCTCTATTTGTGAGGGAGGCTCGTTACATATCTCACAATCGCAGCGGCGGTCGTGACGGGAGTAGCGTGATAGGTATACGAGAGATGCGATGGAGAGAGAGCAGGTTGCTTGCGTTGAGCAACGATGATGTGGAGACGATGGAGGAGCATCGATGGTGTGGGCGAGCAAGAGAGAGTGCAACGGATCGATGAGGGGAGGCAGTGGCGGTGAGGAGAAAGAGCCGTGCTGGGATAGTAGAGAAAGAAATGGAGGGTAGAGCTCGAGAAGAAAGAGAAAAAGAAGAGAGGAGGGGGGAGCGGGGTACCAAGCAATATTTATAGTGGCAACATAAGTTTGTTTATAGTGGCAACATAAGTTTGTTTGTCCTGAAATATTGCCCAGGGAATTTGGTTCCTCAGAATTCGATGTGATTTTCCATCCGGTTGTCCCAGAAGAACCAAAAACCTTATCTCTTCATCCACACAGCTAGTAAATCGTATTGATCTGACTCTTATGGCTTGTTTGGGATAGCTCCACGAGATCTAGCTTTTTTTATTTTGTTTTGGTGCAATTACCAGTCATGTACGATTATGGATTGATTGGTGGCAGCACTGTGCTCTCATGTTCTATGCGATTTACGGGCATGTAGGATTAGAGATTGATCGGAGAACACACGTAGTTAAGCGACCGCAACGAAGCACGCTTATCTATCTAGTAGCATAGGTCTATATGCTGCAACTGCAAGCATGGGAACCCCAGGCCTTTCAAGCTAACGCATGCTATAGCATTTTTTTCAAGCCAACAAATCTGTTAGCATGCATCGATCGTGCCTTAATAATTTCAGAAAACCATATATACACATTAATAGTTTTGGGACCTACGTGACACCATCAAAACAAGTTTAACGACTGTTGTATTCTTAATTTTTCTAACGAGGTCACTACTACTGTTATAACTCCCCAAGTTTTTTTTGTTATATGAGAAAGCAAAAAGAAATAAGAGAGAAATAGCATGCTAACAGATTGGTATTCGTCAGAAATTCCTAGTAAGGAGTTCCTACTAAACATGACTTCATCAGTTAGGTCATAGATGACGACATCCAAGCACCTGAATGGGGGCAAGCATGATCACAAAGAGGCAAAGATGACCCAATCGATTACGTCATCTAACTCTTCAACTCCAACAATAAGGTCGTGATTGTTGTAAAAAAAAAGGTCGTGACAAGTGGAGTGCCACCGCAATTTAGCAGCCAGCGACGACCCAAACTGAAAAGTCATGCAGCTAAAGTCTAAATGATCACTAAAACACCACTAAGATTGAAGTGTTGAAAACCCCTAACTAAACCTGGTAATGGTTCCCAAGCCGGACTTTTTTGGTTTGGTTTCTTATTTGGGCCTGTATGGTTTCAGTGCAAATAAGCTGGAGAATCTAATGGGCTGGTTCGGTTTAGGTAGCAGCTATAATGGGCTGGTTGGATTTGGAATCGGTTTCTGGTTCTTGGACTTGGGTTGGGCTAACGGTGTGAGACCGAAAAGCTAGGAACCGTTGTAGGCGGGAGATACGTATACTAGTATTCCTATTGTATTACTGGATTTGTTTTTATACTAGCAAATATGCACGTGCGACACGTATGTGTTCATTGTTTCAATTAATAATATATTGTCCAAATTATATATGACATGCACGTGCGGCACGCACGTGTCTATAGGACGATAAGACATACTCTTATGTAAACGAGTGTTGGAAAACAGCATATTGATACATAGGACGATAAGACATACTCTTATGTAAACGAGTGTTGGAAAACAGCATATTGATAAGGTAAAAACATTCCATAATATGAGTGATAGGTAATAAAATTCTATGTCCAATTATTACATGGAAACTATTTATATTGAGGTGAGATAAAACTCATTAGTACACACATGTTCTGTATCTCCCAGAAAAAATGACAGATTCTAAATCCCTCGCATTTTGGACGGATCGTGAGACAAAGGTATCAATGCTAACGGATAAAAAAGGTTATTCCCATCTTTTTTTAATATTTCGGAAGCCTGAAAGACATGGAAAGCACAATAACATCAATTCCCGTGCATGCCTGCCACCAATCTAGTCGCCGAACCCTGCATCGGAGCCGAGTTTGAGATCAATCCGAGAAGTCAGGCAACGGATCACACACATCGAGGCGATGGAATCTCTCTGCATCCTGCTTCATGAATCTCGCACAAGGAAGCTCGATATGGATCCGATACACACGCTGGAACGATTTGATATGGTGTTTGGCTGGCTGCACGTGGACTGAGGCGGAAATCACCGATCAGCATGCATAACATGCGTGATCACAATCACGCGAAGGAAGGCACACGTAATCAGCGAGAAGTTCATTATAATCAGCGAGAAGTTCATTATGGAGGCATCTACCTGACCGAATTTTTTTTACTGTTTAGCCTTTTTTTTTAAAAAAATTTACATTTGGCCCCCTGGGCGACGTAAACTCATCTTTGGACCCTGGGGTCGGCGCCATAACTCATGGCTCTGAGGTAACGCATCTCGGCGCCACAGATCTTGGCTCCGAGGTGCCTGGCCGCGCACAGCAGGGCATCCGAGGTGACGCTGACGTGGCCGGTACCTCGGAGCCACAGATCTTGGCGCCGAGCTCGGAGCCAAGAACTGTGGCTCCGAGCTCGGAGCCACGTATCCTGGCGCCGAGGTACCAATCAAGAAATGACCCCTAATCCGTCATACACGTGGATGCATCTTTATTTACTATTCTTTGATTTACCTGCTGGCCGCAAAAGAATACTAGTACCTCCCGTCAACAAAAAAAAGTAATTATATGATTTGTCTAATCTAATCTAAGTCAAACTAATTTAAAACAATTTGTCTAATCTACCTCTCGGACCCACCCATACATGATGAGCACGTACAGCTAGCCATCAAGAATTAGGGCATATATATAAATTGGTTAGTATAATTCATTTATATAAACGTATTACAAGCTTTTGCCAGAGTTTTCGATCAAATAAAATGTCCAAACTTTTGGCAAACGATGGATAAAAAAAGACCATACCCGTCTGTGTCGTTCGCCTCGTCGGTGTCGAACGACGTATGGTGTCATCGCAGTCGCACTTGCATGGTTGGGGTAGCTTGGATCGCTTCGACCTCGGAGCCGTGAATCCTGGCGCCAAGTTATTAAACCTAAATAGGTAGCGCCAAGATCTATGGCTGATCACGCATGCCGGCAAGCTGCCTTCGCTATCCACCGATGCAACGTCGGTCGGAGGAGACACCCGGACGCCGGAGGAGCGCGCCAACGCCTATCGAGCACCATCGAGCAGGGCTCCATTACCGATTGGTAGGAGGCGAGTGAAAGTCCCTAGTTTGGTTTTGGCTAATTGATGAAACCTAGGACTAACCTTTGTATCTAAGTGGATGATTTAGATAAAGGTGGTCATTGCATATGAGACATGACATTGACTCATGTGACCAAGATGGTGAAGACCAAGATGAGGCTTGGCTCGATGGACCGGCTGTGAAGGTGAAGGGCAAGTCGAGGCTTCGAAGCGAAGGACCATGTGATGGTGAAGCTTGAGCAAGACTTGGCGCCGACGGACTGATGCAACGGCGAAGAGCAAGTGCAATCAAGGTCGACGGATCGAGACGGTCATGTGATGATTTGAAGTGGATCATATCATTTGGAGAAACAAAATGGGCTCAAGGCAAAGGTATAACCATAGGGCCATTTTGTTTTACACTCAAGACACCATAGAGGGTGTGAGTGGTTTAGGATCGATAGCCGAACTATTAAGAGGGGAAGTCTTATCGGTTATTCGACGCATGGGTGCCACTAGGTGATTTCATGAAGTGCATTGCATGTAGGGCCTAGTGAGCTAACTGGAAAACCTTTGAAAATGATTGAGAAAAAGCTAACACACAAGCACATGGAGATGTACACTTGATGGTGTTGGCACATTTGCAAAGGTGGTGTTGGTCGCGCTGTGGTTTGCGGGTAGAGAGGGGTTTGGGTTCCTCTCTCCCTCCCGCCGAGCGTGCGAGCGCGGGATTCAGGCGATTTCGGGGAAATGAAATGCCTATTTTCCATTGCGCCGGAAGTCGGAAAAGAAACGGAGGCGAACGCGGTCACAGAAGGCACCGGACGCTGCACCGGACGCTGCACCGGACGCGGTCAGTTTCGACCGGCGCGTCCGGTCAGTACAGCGTCAGGGTCTGGCGCACGAGCTAGGGTTTGACACCGGCGCGTCCGGTGACCCACGGGACCGGCGTGTCCGGTCTGGCGATCAGCGAGTCACGTAGTCTTCGGACGCGGTGCGCGTCCGGTCCCTCACCATCGGACGCGTCCGGTGGTCCAGGGAGCTTACTGGACTCGCACCGGACGCGGGTACTGTGGCGTCCGGTGGTTGCGAGGAGCGCGTCCGGTGATGTCTTCGCGGGCGCGGTTGCTGTGCGCACCGGCGCGTCCGGTGGTTCGCAGCAGCGCGTCCGGTCGCTCGTTTGACCGTTGGCGCGCAGTGACCGTTGGAGGTTCTAACGGACGAATTTGAAATCAGGGGACACCGGACGCGGTTGAGCGCGTCCGGTCTGTTACGACCGGCGCGTCCGGTGGTCCCGCGGAAAATCGTGAGTGGAGTTGTAACGGCTCTATTTGGATGGGATGCTTATAAATACTTGTTGGCCGGCCCTTGGGGAGCCCTCTTGGCATTTCTAACATACTTGTGCATCCTTTGAGCTAGAACTACTCCTCCCACTCATCTCTCTTGCTTGATTGAAAATCAAAAGTGAGATTGAGTGATCCCAAAGTGCATTGCATAGCTTGAGAGCATCTAGTGGCACTTGTGGGTGGTTTAGCCGGTGGATTTCTTGTTACTCTTGGAGAGTACCGCTCCTAGCCGGCTTGGAGATTGTTGGAGGCGTTGGCAAGAGAAGGTGATTGTTCTTGGCCACCTCCGGTTGATTGTGAGAGGTTCTTGTGCTTTCCTCGGCGGGACGCCAAAAGCAACTCTAGTGGAATCCGCGTGTCATTGAGTTACCTCACTTGAGAGTGGTGTCTTGCGGTGCCTTGCGGGGCGTGCCTTGAGGGGCAAGTGACTTGAGGGTCACACCGGGGAACCATCTAGGTGTTGGTCGACACAACCGGTGACGTAGCTTGTCGGTGCACAAGTGAACACCGGGTGAACAAATATTGTGTCTCTTGTCTCCCGGTGATTGGTCTTCATTTTGTGTTGTTGTCAATATTGATTGATTGTATATCATCTTGGTAATTGGCAACATCTTCACTTCACCGTCGGTATAATAATCACAATCCTCTCTCTTGCTTTTACATTCACTAGTTTATCTTGTGTAGCTCTAGTAGTAGCTTTGCTAGTAGTGTTAGCTTGTTCTCTAGTGTAACCTTAGTGACATAGCTCTTGTGTGAACTAGAGATCTTAATCTTCTAGACTTGTGGATAGGAGGCTTGCATCACAACCTTTGGCTAAGCAAAACTCGTTTTACGCCGTTTGTTATTCTAACAAGTTTGCTTAGTGGTTTTTGTAGAATTTTTATAGGCTATTCACCCCCCCCTCTAGCCATCTAGGACCTTACAAGTGGTATCGGAGCCGTGGTCACCGTTTTAATCAAGGTTTAACATCCTTCGGTGTGAAAAATGGCTCAAATTGTGTTCAATCATGTTGGGGGCAAGCCACCGTTCTTTGATGGTGTTAGTTCTTTTGCTCATTGGAAGAGAAAGATGACAATGTACCTTGGTTCTATTCATGAGAGAGTATTGCAAGTCACCGAGAATGATTTTGCTATCATTGATCCCGATCATCTCACCGATGAAGATAGAGCAAATAGAACATGCAATAGAATGGCTCTCAATACACTTTACAATGGTATTGACACAAAAGTTTTTGAGGGCATCAAGGATTTAGATTTGGCAAATGAAGTGTGGACAAGGTTGAGTGAAACATATGAGGGCACTAAGGTTGTGAAGAGTGCCAAGCTATATGGGCTCAAGAGTGAGTTTGAGAACTTCAAGAAAAAGGATGATGAAACAATCATTGAAATGTTTCATAGATTGCAAGTGATAGTCAATGATCTCAAGAGCTTAGGGCACAAGACTCAAGATCAAGATTTTTGTCACAAGTTCTTATTGAGCTTACCTAGAAGATTCAAGATGTTGATCATGATGTTGCAAAGAGATGGGCTTGAAGCAATGAAGCCAAATGATTTGCTTGGTGAAGTATTGACCTATGACAAATATGATCAAGATGTTGATGACAAGGAGAAGGTGGAAGATGAGAAGAGAAAGAAGACCGTAGCATTCAAAGCCACCTCCTCCAAGGGCAAAGCTACCATCATTGAAGAAGAAGAAGACGACAATGAAGATGGGGAATTTGAAATTGATGATGAGGCACTTGCTCTTGTAGTCAAGAAGATGGGTCACATGTTCATCAAGAGAAGAGGCTTTAAAAAGAGAAATGACAACTTCAAAAGAAATGAGCAACAAAGAAAGTGCTTCAATTGTGATAGCACCGAGCACCTTCAAGCGGAATGTCCTTATGATAAGAAGAAGAACAAAAGGGACAAGTTTGATAAGAAGAAGAGAGAGGCCAAGATGACATTCAAGAAAGGCAAAAATGGTGCCTATGTGATCACTTGGGAAAGTGAAGATAATGAAGAAGAAGAAGAAGAATCATCCAACAAGGCTTTTGCTTCCATTGCTATCAACAAGAAGCCATCACTATTTGATTCATCCTCTTCATGCTTCATGGCTAAAGAAGCTAAGGTCAATTACAAAGCCGGAGGAAGGCATTGGATTATTGATAGTGGGTGCACTCAACACATGACCGGTACATCAAGAATGTTTGACTCAATCAATGACAATGATAGTGGTGTTGATTCTATCACATTTGGCAATAACAAGAAAGGCAAGGTTATTGGCTTGGGAAAGATTGCAATATCGAATGACATGAGTATCTCCAATGTGTTGCTAGTTGAAAGCTTAGATTTTAATCTTCTATCCGTGGCACAAATATGTGATCTAGGCTACAAATGCATCTTTGGGGTTGATGATGTGGAAGTTATTAGTGTGGATGGTTCAAATGTGGCATTCAAGGGCTTTAGATATGAGAATCTCTACCTAGTTGACTTCAATGCTAGAGAAACTTCTTTGACAACTTGCTTAGTCTCTAAATCAAGCATGGGTTGGCTTTGGCATAGAAGGCTTGGTCATGTTGGCATGAAACAATTGAAGAAGCTTACAACTCACAATCTTGTCAATGGCTTGAAAGATGTTGAATTTGAGAAGAATAAGCTTTGTAGTGCATGTCAAGCCGGGAAGCAAGTTGGAAGCTCACATCCAAAGAAGAGTACAATGAGCACATGCAAAGCATTTGAGTTGATGCACATGGATCTATTTGGACCAACAACATATACAAGCATAGGTGGAAACAAGTATGGATTTGTCATAGTGGATGACTTCACAAGATTCACATGGGTATTCTTTCTTAGTGACAAAAGTGAAGTGTTTGACACCTTCAAGACATTTCTCACTAGAGTTCACAATGAGTTTGAGATTAGAATCAAGAAAGTGAGAAGTGACAATGGAAGTGAGTTCAAGAATACAAGAATTGAAGAACTTTGTGATCATTATGGTATTGGACATCAATTCTCGGCCAAGTACACTCCACAATCAAATGGCCTAGTTGAGAGGAAGAATAGAACATTGCTTGATATGGCTAGATCAATGCTTCATGAGTACAATGTGAGTCAATCATTTTGGGATGAAGCAAT
>CM039587.1:41512274-41630464 GCA_022457205.1 Saccharum spontaneum
ATTTCTACGTACCGTAATATCCTTACCGTATTCGTTTCTGATAATATTATTTTTAATTTCATTTCTATGGAAAAATTGAAAAAAAACAATTTTTGTCTCTTCCGATGGTTTGGATCCCTAAACCGCGTGGCGATGGAGCTAGATCATTTTTCTTCTCTGTTTTTTCTTTAAATAAAAAAAAGAAATGGAGTGTGATTGTGTCTGTGCACACGGCACAGGACCTTGATTCCGGCGGTCCCAAGGCACGAGGAGGGCCCACAGCGTCGCTCCGGTGAGTTGGCCTGCGCTGGGCAGACAGACGCATCGTGGGCCGGTGGCATCCCGAGATCCAGAGGGCCGCCGCGGTGGCAACGGGCCCAGCGAGACTGTAGTTCCGTGGAGGGAGGCCGGCCCTGTTCACCGCAAGTTGCCTTGTTTAGATTCATCCCTAAATTCTACTATGAAAAAGAAGATTCCCTATCATATCAAAATATCGGCATATATATGGAGTACTAAATATAGATGAAATCAAAAACTAATTACACAGTTTGGCTGTACTTTGCGCGACGAACGTTTGAACCTAATTAATCAATGTTTGGACAATTATTACCAAATAAAAACAAAATTACTACAGTTCTGTACAGTAACTCAGGGAGACCCAAATCGGGCATCTAAACACGGCCCAAAACGAAAACAAGCAAAGCGAGCGCGAGCGCGAGCGCATGTGCCGTGGTGGACTGGCTGTGCGCGTGCACGCTTTCTTCGCCACGCCGCTGACTACCTCGGTGCGCCGTGGTTGGTGGTGGCGTCCCGGCTGGTGGCCGTTGCCGCGTTGTGCCCTGCCGCTGCCGGCCAGCCCCGAAACAAAACGCGCGCACAGTTCGCGTCCCATTCGCGTTGACAGATCTGATCCGCCACTGTCTCCTCTGCTCCGCTCCTGCGGATCATCCTCTTCCTCCGTCGACCGTCGACCGTCGTCCGTCTCATTTGCGCGATACAGTAGTAAACCCGCCACCCCGGCAGATAGCGTACATCTGCTTGTCCCTTTGAAGACTTTTGATCGTTTCCAACCAAGGGGGCATTGGCGTTGGCCATTGGATTAGAACAGTTTAGATGTCCAAACGTCCTTTGAGGTTGGTGAACAGCTGGTTCTGCTGCACCTTTTTCATTTGACCTAGGCCACAAACTGGTGCGTCGCGTTGGCTGGAGTACTAGTTTGGACAACTTCGCACATCATGTTTGTTTCGTGCCCAGAAGTCCAGAACACAGCTAGCGTGACCTGCACACAACTTACGCAGGCAGATTCGACTTTTGGTTGCCGAGAAAAACTCATCAAAAAAATAAAACATGTCTCCGGCCATTTCTCCTCCATCGCGCTGCGCATTTGCATCTTCCACCTCCGGCCAGTAGACTTGATCGAGCTCTTGATCATAGCAACATGTCTCCGAAGCAGCATGAGCTGGAGGGAGCAGGAGGCAGCGACGCCAACGGCAAGGCGGTGTGGGACACCGGGAGCTCCCTGTACGACTCGTACGAGCTGGCCGCCGTGCGCCGGCTCCTCGACAAGCGCCTCCTCGCGGCCGCCGGCGTCCTCGCTCTCCGCGACGACGGGCCACCACCAGCCGCGGGAGGGACGAGGGGCACGAGCACGCAGGTCGTGCCGGTCAGCAGGGTCCACCACAGGAAGGTCACGCTGAGGGCGCTCTTCAGGGCGGTGTCCACCTGGGCGGCCCGGGCCCGGCCGAGGCAAGCGCCGCCGCTCGCCTGTGCCTGCGCTGGCAAGGTCCATGACCAGAGTGGTGGTGCCGCGGTCGAGCAGGATCTGCCGTCCCACGGTCAACATTGATCATCCCTGTTTCAGTCCATCTGCTTGCACTGGGGCAGCATGTTCTTCGGTTTCTTTTTGTTTTTTCGATTGTTGTGGTTTTACGTGTCAATGCTGTCCTGCTCATGCGATTGTTGGTCATGGAGCAACCAAATCTGCATGAAGAGTATATGTAAAGCACATGAAAACTTTTGGCGGTTTTGTTCATGCAAAGGCTGTGGCGAGATCGACTGAGTTGCTTCTTGTAGTATACAACAACTTGTTTGCTTCGGAACACATGTGATCTTTCTGAATTTTCTTCAGGGATGACATTGGCTGCTAAATGCAATGCTAGGAATGCAGCAACCTTGCATCACGTCTACATACATACACTGTCAAACAGCTAATTACATAAGAGCTACTGACAATATATGATACACCTATCAGTTGGGCTACTCCCAACATGATGGATCGTACGCCATGCACTTTCACTATACTTTCAGCTACCAGTGCTTACGTGTGTAGCATCGATCAGAGTCCATACGCAGTGCTGAAGTAGCTCTGGGTGACGTTCCTGCTCAGTATCTGCAGCACCTTGCTGTTGGACTGGCTCACGAACCGCGGCGTCTTGAACTGGCTCACGGCGCCGCCGAGGCTCAGGTAGTGGTCCATGACCTGCCCGAAAGTTCCCTTCCGGAGCACCCGGAGCTCGAGGGCGCCGATGGTCTTGATCTTCCTCGACCCGACGTACCCGGCGTCCACAAAGGCCAGGTCCATGCTGTTCGCGCAGCCGCTCAGGACATCTTCGCTGGCGCTGTCGGAGCTCAGCTCCCAGAAGATGACGTAGTGCCCTGGGTCGCTCGATCTGTCCACGAGGCTCGTGAAGTCCACCACCTCCAGCTTCTCAGCGGCCAAGAGCTTCTCTGCCTCTTCGACGGCTAGCTGCAGGTCTTTCTCGGTGTTCTTGTCGATGTTGATGCTGAGGACCAGACTTCTGCGGCAGATGAACTGGAGCTCTGGCGTCGAGTTGTGGAAGCCCGCTATCTTCACAATATCTCCCAGCCTGTATCGGTATAGACCTGATGGCCCAATAGCCCATAGGAAAAGCAAGAACATTAAACATGTGCCATTTCGAATTTTCGATGGAATGGGAATTAGAGCTAGTCACTGATACTGCTAGCCTACTAGGCAATATGCTCAAATCTTAACCGAGAAATCCTTCTGAAGGGCAAGGACACAAAACACTACAGAGTACTGATGAAGCTGGGCTGGAGCCCGGCTACAGAACCCCTAAGGTAAGATTAACATGAATCATCAAATGACAAAATAAATTAATATAGGCCAAACAAGATGGAAACATACATATTTCCAATGCAAAATCATGAATTAGAACTGCAGTGCTTGAATGCTACCGGAAAAGAGATGCACGTACCTGCAAAATTTGTTATTACAACTTCGTAGATTTTGCCAACCTCAACTTCGGTTAGGCCCACAGGCTCTGACTCTATGTAGTGAATAGAGGAAAAGTTCTCCATTTCCTCCCCTTTCGGTTTTTCCAGAGGAATGAACTCGAAATAAGCAATATTAGGAAGAACAGCGTATGTCACCTCCTCAGGTGGCAGGGTTGGGTTTACATTAGAACCAACCCATCCTTCAGATGCACCATAGTCAGCACTCATCAGTGGTAAGTGACCAGCATAATGTCTCAGTTTCTTTAGGTATGGCTCCATGGACCCTGTCATAATGCCATAGATGTACTTTGCATTTGGCCACAGTGTTGGGATCACCCCATACCAATTACTCAAATTCTGGCACTTATTGTATATCGAGCTAGCAAGCTCAGGATTCGGCCTCAAGATTTTTGAAACAGCTTGGCGGATAGATGGTGTGGTAACTCTGTTTGAGAGAACACCATCTCTTATATCAGCACATAGCTCTTCCCATACCTCCTCAAGAGTGTGAAATGCATGGACGAGGCTGTGTGCAAATGGTGAGAAAACAAACTGAACTTCATCTGAGTAGATTAACCCACATAATAGATGGCAGTACAAAGACTGATGGAAGTCAGGACCAAAGATGACTTCATCAGGACTGCAGCACTGAGACATGATATCCTTCATTGCTTCCTTGAAACGCCGACTCCTGTACAAATTTGTTGTCGCAGTTGTAGCAAGAATGCCCCCTTGGGTAAAGACTTGCTTGCTCCCATAAACAAATTGCAGGGCTTTTCCGTTGCCAATAGGATATTCACTGCAAGTATGCCCAAACATTATTTTGGAACTCTGGATCATAACGCTGAAGGAAAATTTTGCAGACTCAAAATTATTATATAGCAGTATCACTGTTGAGGATATAACTTATAAAAGAAGCAGAATGTCACAAATATAAGCGAAGTTCCTTACCGATTTCTAAAAGCATATGAGGTTCGGAATATTTGAATTGTACTCTCAAGCAATTCATCATTGAATGGCAAAAACTTGGGTTTTCCCTGCGTCGTACCAGAACTGAAACAATAATTCAGAAGCAACGAAATTTAGAGTTCGCCTAATTCAGATACCAGTTGATGCAACCAGAGAGAAAAAAAACTCCAACTAGTACCTTACGGAGAGGGAACTGATGGGCTTCCCAGTTAGCACCAGCGAATCGTCTCCATCGGCTATCCTCTGGATGTAGGACTCTATGTCGCTATGCACACATAGCGGAATGCAGGATTTAAAGCTCTTTGGATCTGTTCTCGTTCCAAGATTGAAGCGATTCAGATATTTAGCATGACCATTCAGTTCAAGAATCTTTCTCAGTGTATCCTGCTGCACGCGTCTAGCATCACGCGTTAGCAACTCAAACTCATCAATGATTTCTTCACTGCTGCAGATTGTCATTGGAACTTGCAGGTTCAGAACCTTATCACCTGCTTGTGCTGTGCTGAAGAGGAAGGTCTGCAAATATCCACATCGGAATAAAACAACCACATAAACCACTTGAAGAAGCATTGCTGCAAAGAAAATTTAAATCGAATGCCTGAAAGTTATAAATGGGGAAGACTATCGATGTGGGACATCTAGAATTGCATGTTGTTCATGTGCATCATTCCACATATGTAAGACTGAGCTGGATCCAGCAGTATACTTGGGGTCAGTACTAGAATGGAAAGGAAGTACAAGCAGCTTCATAACCGACAAATTAGGCTACATATCATGAACTTTGCCATGAAATGGGTGGAGGAAACAAACATGTGGATACCTAACAAAGCCAACGACCAAAGAAGGCAATCTTTATGAATACATGTCAGTGGACGACGGAAAAGTAGAGTCTTCTTCTGACATACAAAAATAAAGGGAGAAATGGACGCCCACTTCTACTGAAGGGTGAGAGTCTTGATCTCATGATGTCCTCCTATCCAAGAATAGTTAATCCCAAACTTTTGAGCAGCAATATTGATGATTGCAAGAGTGCTTATTTTAGGTATGTCTCAGTGGTTATATGTTAACTACCTTAACACTGAGTCAACCCTTTTCATGATGAACAACCATAAAGTCTACTTCGGCTATCAATTTTACAAGACAAACGGTAAAAGAAGTGACAGATTTTTTTTTTTTGAGAAGTAACTACCTATGAGTTACTCCTCAAGAGCATCAGTGGGCTACTTCTGTGAGAGGCAAATTTACCGAGTCAACCATGATACACATCATCCCAATATAATATAACCCACCTAAGCGTGAAAATTGTGAACTGTTTCTGCATTTCTGGAAGAGCCAACACAATCATGAAGAGGAGGCTACTAGTCGCTTCTGGCGAAGCAGATTGTCATGGGCCACCACGCAGTCACACACATTTAGTGGATTGCTCAGGGAATTGCACGCAAAGAAATGACTTAAGTACAAAGATTGCTTCCCCATTGAAAGCACTGAGGCAACTAAAATGGCAAGAGAGGTACACAGGCACAGACGATTGAAGCATTTATTCTTTCCTGTACATCTGAAAATGGAGGAAACATGTAGGCCTACTATGAGCCCCCGACAAAAACATGGGTAGTTGCTTTGACCTACATAGGAGAAAAAAAAGGGTAATATCCCAGCTCCCAGACAGCACCTCTTGCACACCTTACTGGCAGAGAAATAAAACTGCAACACACTACAAGAAGAGAGATAGATAGACAACCCTGAATCCCCAAACCAAGGAGGTTGATTTCCGATAACTCTGGCGACGGGATTCCTCGACTAGAGAGAGTGAGACACAGATAAATTTTGGGGTGGGGGCCTTCACCGCAACAGGAATTGGAAAAGAATCATGCTCAGATCCAAAGGAGGGGGGCGGGGAGCGGCTTTCCCAGCCATCACAGGCACAGCGCGGCTAGTACGTATCGGCAGTTCGGAACTGTTTCGCCCAAAAAAGGTTGGGCAAGGCAAGAGGGTTAAGAGCTAATCGACAGAGCAAAATATGAATATTCATGCAGCATATACCCACTCGTTCATATCACCTCCCCTCCGACTCCGAGTACCATTAAGAATCGAATTTTTCTGATTCCTCTCAGAAAATTCTATTGGTAATCATTTAAAATTCACCCTGAGGCGGTGAGGCCTGAACCAGCAAAATCCAACCTTTTCGCAATAGAGAGGGCCGGCAGGCGGGCAGGCACTCACCGAATAACAGAGGTGCTGAAGAGGCGGCTTGCGTGAGGAGGACGGGGCGAGGAAGCCGGATGTCCGGAGGTGGAGAACAGTCAAGCTGTCGCGGGTCCGGGGATGCTTGCTGCGTGCGTGGGGACTGGAGACGAAGCTTGCCGCTTCTTTTATAGCCGCCCGGCGACAGCTGCTCGCTCCAGAGTTTTTTGGACTAGAACCAACACGCACGGAGGAGTCCGCGGGAGGCATTTTGATCGTCGTCTGGAGTCTGGTGTGCTATTGCACATGCGAGTAGCATGTGACAGGTGCGTGTAAAAACACAATTTCAAATTTTTATCAGGAAAAAAGAGTAGAGTTCAATTCACCCTATTAACTAGTCACTGAATTTACCCCCCCCCCCCCCCCTCAAACTTCAATACTAAACCACATATACACATTAACTTTCAAAATCAGATAAAATACCCCCTTGATTCACCATTTTCAAACGTGTTTAGGGTGGTTTTGGGCCCACTTCTCATTTGGTTTCTTTCTTTCCTAGCTTTTTCATATGAAGTGGTATAAATATAAACTTTATATCTAAGTTGTAGAGCTTGATACAATCTATAACCTTGTAGTTATAACTTGTAATATATTTTAGAGGCCCAAATATTTGTTTTCAGTTACAAAATTTTTAAAATTTATTGTTTTGAATTTTTCAAATGAACTTAGATGTTAACATATTGTATACCAAAGTCGTAGTTTCCAGCAAAATCTACAACTTCATAGATGACAACCTTTTCTAAGTTCTCTAATTTTAAAATTCATCTTTTTACAAAAACTTTGAAACAAACTCAGATGTTGACATGGTCTACACAAAAGTTGTAGATCCTAATATGGTATATAACTTTGCAGTTGATAACTTTTTATTTGAGATTGTTTAGAGGCCTAAATTTTTGTCGTTTCAAATTTTCAAAGAAATTGGATTTCAAAGTCAAAGAATTTAAAATGAACATATGGGTCTCTAAATGACCCTAGATAAAAATATTATCAACTATGAAATTGTAGAACATATTAATATTTGCAGCTTGAGTGTAGACCACGCCAACTTCTGAACATCCGAGGTCATTTGAAATAAATATTTAGACCTTTAAACAATGTCAGATAAAAGCGTTGTCAAACTAAAAACTTGTAGATCTTACTGGAAACTAAAACTTTGGTATAAACTATGTGAACATCCGAGGTCATTTGAAAAAATTGAAAAAATTGAATTCTAGAATCTACTAACTTAAAATAAATATCTGAGCCTCTAAAATATTTTAGAGAAAAAGATTATTAACTACAAAGTTGTAAACCTGTCAAACTCAACAACTTTGATATAAAGTTTGTATTTACATGACTTAATATGGAAAAGTTATGCTTTTTATATAAGAGGAGGGAGACCAAATGTGAGCCCCCACAACCACGTCAGCAAAACAGCCCAAGGGACCACTTTGAAATGGTCAGGGAGGTATTTTTTTCTAGTTTTGAAAGTTAAGGTGTGTATATTGTCTGTTACTAAAGTTTGATAGGTCAGTGTTAAATTTAACTTTACAGTAGAAAAAAGGGTAAACTGTCGCTGCAAAAGCCATGTTTGTGGATTTTGATTTCTCTCCATAAGCCATGTTGTTGTAAAACGCTTTCTCCCTTAGAGCATCTCCAACAGCTTCCCTATCCTCAATAACTGTGTTGTATTGGAAGAGTTTAGTATAATTTATTGCTTTGGTAGCCCCTCTTTCTCCTCTCCTTTTTTAGTGGCCACCAACATTTCATCCCAACTCCCCCAAATTGAGAAAAAAGGTAGACCTCCCCCGATACTACACACCAATCTCGACTACTAGATTCCTCACTCCTTCATGGGCATGGACACGCCGTCCCGTGCCTGCAATTCATCGAAGCCGGTCATCTGCCGCTGCCTTGAGCAGGTGCCTCTCATGCTAGGCCCAACCACAACCACTAGGGTCCATGTGTGTTGCACTAAGCTCCAAGAGACGACCTTGGCCTTTGAGTTTTCAGCTTTGTTTGGCTTGCGTCGATGTCCCAATCTGGCCGTCTAGAATTGTTTTTCTCTTGAGTTTGAGATCAACGCGTGTTAATGTCCCAATCCAACCGGCCTGAGTTACTGTTGTTTTTTTCCCCTTTTTTGTGTGTTGTTTGTTGTTGCCGAGTCTGGATTCATCTTCTTTTTAATATATAATCAGTAGCTCTTCTGCCTGATTTGTTTGAATTTTTTTATATAAATTGCAGTGTGCTTGCAATTACATAACGACGACCGTTTTTCTTAATTTTCTTCTGTGATATCATCGATGGCACAAAGCCACGGACCATTTAGCGTGATGTGACGCGGAAGACCTGAATAATGTCGGATAGTGACCCTATTCCTACTAGATATCATTATTGTTATTCCAAGGAAAATAGATCATCTCATACAGTCATATATATTGTGCCCGTTTGTTGAAACAGACCGTGTGTGTTGGTATGGACCCAAGATCATCATTCATTTTGAAATTGCGTACAGGTAGGTAGAAAGTATTGCGCCAATAATCTCAGGGAGCGGATGCGGATATATATGAATGTACCAATAGGGCACTGCGACCAGAGCTCCTCTAGGCCGCAAAGCATTGTGGTGAATATGATGTTGACGCAAGGTGATATAGCAAAGAAGACCTCGCTAATAAAGCTGAAGAAGTCATCGGCGAGGAAGATGAGAGACCATAGCATGAAGTGGACAACTCGCAATGGATTGGAGCTGGACAATCAGCACTAGACGCGACTTGCTTGACGCATCTGTTCAGCAAGTTGGGCTAGAGAGAAGCTGAGGAATAATGGGCTTGCTAGAGAAGAAGACATCCATGACTACTCTATCCATGATGAGTGGAAGAGAGTTCACGCCTTTCCAACAATTTTCTATGCAACTTCTTTTCCTCAAATTGTCCCTTTTTTAAGCCTAGTTAAAATTGCTCTTCAGTTGTCATGATATTTTGTTAAAAATATTTTCTCTCTTAATATCGGGATATTCGGTGGAAATCGGACTGCGGGCCCGGGTCCATGCCGTGTAAGACACACAGCATTGTTAAACAAACTAGTTAAAGCTATTTTGTACAGATAACCAACACGATGTCACCTTTTTGGGTTCAATGATACCGACCTATAACCTTCTTAATTAGAAAGCCATTTTTTTTGTAATGCTGTACAAAGGCTTTTCCATGTGAAATGTGGCCTGGTTTAGTTCCCAATTTTGGGAGGCCAAATTTGGGTGTTTTGGCACTGTTGTGCACTGTAGCGTACTGTAGCATTTTCGTTTGTATTTGGTAAAAATTGTCCAAACTTTAACTAATTAGGCTCAAAATGTTCGTCTCGCAAAGTACAACAAAACTGTGTAATTAGTTTTTAATTTCATCTACATTTAGTACTCCATGCATGTGCTGGTATTTCGATGTGACGGGGAACCTTCTTTTTGCATAGTAGAATTTAGGGAGAAGTTGGGAACTAAACAAGGCCGTAGGAGAACGTCACATAACAAGGCCACCACTAAGGTTTTGGAACATGGCTGTGGTTCAGAATCACCCAACGTTTTCCTTTTCTCCAGAAGGGCAACCCTGGGTGTCGCCTTTCGTGTTAGGGGGAAAGCATGCATGCCTTGGCATATATCGAAATGGCAAGTCTGAAACCTGGGAACCATCAGTGCGCTTCCTAGTGCAGATCCGAATCACTTGTCTTTGTGGCTGTAGCTAGTGGACGGACCACAGCTCAGAGCGCGCAAAGCGGCCCGTCTGATTGGCGCCCTGAGCTCCAAATGCTTAGGGACTGAACTTTCTGCAAAATTACTGTACACAAACGAGTTTTACGAGATGTCTCCGACAGAATGTGTCTGTTATAAATGTATCTTTTTGTTTAGGCATGTCTTTTTCCATCAATTACCAGCTCACGAGCTGTCTGTAAAAAATTGCACTCAGAGGATTAGTTTGTAGTTTCACTATAGTTTTGACGTGTTTTGATGGGCTCGGGATTATAGGAATCTTAGAGAATCTAGATTCTGAATCTGAATAAGATAAAAAAAGAACTGACATGTTTGGATTTGTTGATTCTAACTCATAGATTATAGTTAGTTGATTGAAGGGGTCTATTGTCATAATGGCTTCAATCTTGTGAACAAAGAGTAACTATATTTATATATTTTTTTAAGGTAAAGACTTGTTTACAGCCGTGCGTGCTGCTGTCAACGCGCACGCACGCTCCCTCCCTGGGCAGCGTTCTGGTGTTTTCCTCCCACCCGTGACGCCCTGGCCCACTAGTCATAGAGAGGGAAGGGGTAACTGTTCAAACATTGGGACTCGCGCGGCCTCTCTCTTCCGACTCCCACTCGCTTCGTCTCCGTCTCAACCCCGCTCGCTTCGTCTCCGTGGGCAGGCGGGGACCTGACGATTCCGCTAGTGACTGGAGTTCGCCGCCGGCGACCCAGACCTAGGTAAGTTGGATCCGCCCCGATACTTGCACCCGACGCAATTGGATTTGCACTTGTTCCCCCCTCTAACTCAAAGCTCTTCCAGATCTAGGGGGTGTAGAGGTCGCTGTCAACTTCTCAGGTCGCATGGCGAGAGGAGTGGATTAGGCGGCTAGGCGGCGAGCATGACGGTCGGACCTCCTCCGCATCCGACCAGCACTCACGGCCGCCGCCGGCGCGCTGCCTCAATCCCGCCGCGCAGAGGCCGCCCCGCCCCGTCCACGCGCGCGCAGCCCGCTTCGCCGTGCCGCCTCCACTCCCGCCGCACGGAGCCCGCCCCGCCCCATCCACGCGTACGTGCCGCTCGCGTCCGCCGCGCCTCCACTCCCGACGCACGCGCATCCTGTCCCGCCGTGTGAGGTGGAAGTCCGCCTGGCGCAACCTGCTCCTCCGTTCTCCGTGCACCATCACTCTACCACGCCTGTTGCTTACTTGCATCCGAAGTTCAACCACTCCTTCCGCCATTCTGTAACAGGGAGAAGGTACTCATCAGTCATCACCATTCACCTACTCCCGCCGCATCAGGTACAGATCAGTGCTCCCTATTTTCCCCCCTTTGCAGTGATGTGACTCGTTTCCTGTGGATTCCATTCATTAGTTTTTCATGCCTAGGCAGGATCGTGATTTTTGGAAGATTAGATGGCTTTGGGCTTCCCGTAAATGATAGTATGATACACAACAATAGTACCAAATGTACGTGAGCTTGCCAACATATATAAAGCACAAACTGGAGGGTGAGCACAGATCACTGAATACAACTGTAGGCTGCTAATTTCTGTCCAGTTTGCACATAGAAATAAGTGAAACTAATGTAGCTAACTAGTAAGTAGGAGAAACATAGTTATAGATGAGTGAGTTGCCTGAAATGACAGCCCATGGATGGCAGCGTGCAGTGTACTGAAATTTCACATACCCGTACTTTGAATGGGCATACTTGCTTTGTTCAAACCAATATATTAGCCCAATCAAAATACCAGATCTGATATAGACACTATATTTTCTTCAAGTGGGCATGCTTGCATAGACCCCCAACCCCTCTTTATATGTTGGATCTGCTAGAACAAGTAGAGCTTGAATCTGACATGCATGTGGTTGTTATTGGGCATATATGCTGATATTTTTAATTTAGACCATTTTTTCTGATATTGTTTTCTATAGGAGGAATTACATGTGATTTCTCTTAGAGCTAATCCGGTTCTTATGCTATTCATATAGAATTTATTTGGTTTTTTTACTGCTCATGATTAAAGCAATCGTGCATCTTATGGGTATGCCATTCATGAACCATTTTGATCCCCTTGAATTGATCCTGACCGAGTTGCTTGAATGGCAGCCTGCAGTCTACTGTTTTTGTACACTTTCTTAATTCAAAACAATAGAATAGCTTAATCAAGATACTAGATTCAAGACATTTGCCTATGTTTTGAGAGTTGACATGAGCCGGTGGTCAATGATAGATCACCAACACCATCATGCTAGTATATTATCTAAGCATCCAGCATATTAATTTTCTGCTAAAACCTGAAATGGAGGGCATATTAATTTCCTGCTGTGAACTGAAAACACTGAAACAGTGCAGCAGAACTGTAAATCAAGTTGCAGGCAGCAAGCATATTACCCTTGAGACATGTTTCGTGAATGTAGTTTTCAGTTTCACTTCCCTAGTTTTTTATCCACTGGTTGCTTCCGACTTAGTTTATCAGTTTCTTAACTTGCATATATCTAACCTTGAGAAAATCATAGAGATCACCGACATAACTTTTAGGCATAGCATACATGAAGAAACACTGCAACGCAATCAAGCCCTGCATCTTCCCTCTCACCAGGTCCTACCATGCATCTTCTCACTCACCAGGTCCTTCAGCACCTATAACGGTTAATCAAGGAACAATTAGGCATTAGTGCCACAGTTCGTAACACAAACAAGTCCATGGTCCATTAGACAGTGCACAAATAGTAGATTACTAAAGGTAGGCAATAAGGATTGAATGTCAAGATCAGGACAAAAGAAATTGTTGCTTATATGATCATTCCTTGTTCTCAGCTAAGATTTAATCATTTTTATTCACTAGCTACCTGTTGTAACTCGGCCTTGCAGTTTTTTTAGTTTCAGTCAGTGTTCTCAATTTCATGATACAGTGATGTACCTTTCCTCTACCCTTTTTACCATATTTCCCCTTTAATTTTCAAGCATTACTCTGCGCTCTAAGTGACTTTAAATCATGCGCAGGTGACGAGGGGAAGCCTGAGATTCCATTTCTTGAGTAGAGAAGCGCATATTGGGAGGGAGGAGCAGACTAATGCAGGTGACATATTGTTCCTGACAGATCATTCTTTTCTATTTTTTTCCTACTATTTTGCTGATCATTTGTATCCAGTCATTAAACTAGTCTATTTTTTTCATCATCACCTTGCCTCTGTTTGAACTGTTTTTTTGCAAATAAACTAGGGGCTGGGGTGGGGCTGTGGGTTGCAAATGAATATAAACACTATATATACTTGCTTTTTTAAATACATAAATGTCCTATTAAGGAAGACATTGTTGTCTAAATAATGACACTTAAATTGCCTAAAAAAATGCAATCCACTACAACATTACCATATTTGCTTCATATGAGTTTTTGATTTCTAAGCATACATGGAAATACTGGATTGTCCAGTTCGTACTCTGAATTGGCGTACTTGCTTTGTTTCACTTGCAGGCTTCTCGGTGATGGAAGTGCTGCACCTCACCCTCACCCTCACCCTGACCACCTTCTGCCTTGCAGCCCCCTATCACGTACCTTGCAGTGGTGCCCCTATCCTGTGGCAGGAGCGCAGCCCTATCGTTGACTGTAGGTGAGTTGGACCTATTTGCTGTTATGAATGAATTGATTTTCTATATTACGAGTGTATTTGTGGGTATGAGAGGGGGCATGGGGAGATGTATGCCAAGTGAGCTAAACCCTTCACCCAACATGGTGTCTTAGGTGTTGCTTGTGTTAGGCAATTGGTAGAGGACAGCAAAACCAAGCTGCTGCTTCGTCGTCTTCAACGGTTCCTAAGGTATGTGCACCCAATCCGTTAGCTTTGTTTTTTTGTATTCACCTATTTTGTGCACTCAATTTTTAGTTACCGCTATCTTCTAACCTTTTGCAATCCATCTCCTATTATCAGCCTCGAAGACAGCGGGCTTCCCCATCGAGGCTCGTGAAGCTCTACAATGATTTGACCCAATCTCAGAAGAAAAGAATACAGACGATAGGTTTTGGTGGTCTCCTGAAGATTGCTTCTAAGACCCTTCCTGCAGGTTTTGCAGACTAGTTGATGGCTGAGTGCTATGATGCTGATTCATCGGAGCTGGTGTTTCCTGGCAGGGGAAGGGTTTCAGTCAATGCTGATTCAGTGTGCCGTGCTTTTGGTCTTCCAAACAATGGTGATGAAGTTAAGTATGAGCTTGATGTTGGTGCGATCAACTTCATCAATGGTGAGTATGGTATTGATGAAGGGACAACACCTACTATTGACTCTATATTGGAAAGGTTGAAGGGAAAGGTTGAAGGAGAATAAGACAAGCAATGATGATTTCCTAAGGTCCTGGCTGATGATAGCAATTTCAACATTCCTATGTCCTCCAACTGGCTTAGCTATTAGCCCAAGGTGTTATCCAGCCATTGTGGATCTTTCTTGCGTCAAGAAGTTGAATTGGTGCCAGTTTGTTGTTGACCAGCTTAAAGACGCAGCAGCCAAAATGGGCAAAAGAAGATCTTTTAAGGGTTGTCTTCTTGTCCTTGTGGTAAGTTGCTTCACGTCTTGTTCTATGCTCCAGTGTTTGGTGAGTGCTGCTGCAGCAAAAACTACCGATCTCAGCCATATATGTTTCTACTGCTTCATTCTTTCTTCTTATGTTTTGATGCCTTCATTGATTTTTCATCTTTGCAGATTCTGTATGTAGACTCGCTTCTGGTTGACAATGTACAAATCCCTTCGACCATGCCTAGAGTTGCAGCATAGTCAAGAAAATTGTTGGATCAGGTCATCAAGTTAGACACCAACCGTGATGGCTCATTTGGGAAGCTTAAGGTATGTATCAATAGGTCAATGCGGCTTTCCTTTTGTCGCTAAAGTATCCCCATCTCCATATTATAACTTTGTATGTACATGTTTATGTGTCCAGTTGAACGGATCAAACTATTCTACTCCACAGCCTTCATTGTTCCACATGGATGATATAAGAAGATTTGTCTCCTCGAAGGTTCCCAGTGGCATTTCAGATCAGGTTTGTACATGGTTTCTTCTCTAGTGATGTTCTTACGACTACTAATTTTTGTTAAATGTACTCGAATGTGTTTGTGTGAAAATTTTGTGTTGGTAGACCCGTTGTACATCTTATATGTTAAGACTCAAATGTTAATGTGCATTGCCTTTCCTATTTACTAAGTTCAGAGTTTAGCCCATTGCTTGATTTTTTAAACAAAAAAAATAAATAAATTACAAAATTTTGATTCATCCTATACTTCATCCTTTTTTTTCTGTGTAGTTTCTTCCGCGCCTACTTTTGATTTTGTGTAGTAGTATGTTGATTCATCCTTTTTCCTAGAGTTCAGCTTAGCTTTTTATGAATCCTGTGATGGCATTGCCTTTTCATGAATCCCGTGTTCTTAGTATCCCCATTTTAGCATCTTCGCATTTTCTTAGGCAATTTAAGTGTCATTCGTTAGGCAACACTGTCTTCCTGAATAGGCAATTTAGCCTATTCTTACTAGTAAAAAAGACCATCCCTTTTGTTGCTTATATGGTTGCTTAACTCTACTTGTTCCCCCCATTCGTGGCATGAAAAACACAGGCTTGTATGAATCTTGTGGAGGCCCATTCCACTTGTTCACTTTCACTCCTTTTTTTGGGTTTTGTCCAAAATTTGTGTGCGTGGTTTCATTCCATTACTTTGTAAGGTCCAAATAGGCTAGAGGGGGGTGAATAGCCTAATTAAAACTTCTACAAGAATTACTTAACCACAAGTTAGTACAAAAGGTGGCGGAGCAAAATGCACTAGCTCTAACTAATTTAGCAAGCCACCTACACAAGTCTAGTACAAGGCTATCCACTAAACACAACAACAACAACAAGCTAGATACAAGATGTAATACGAGAGAAGAGCTTCGAGTGATTATACCGCAGTGTAGAGATGAGAAGTACCAATAAATCAATCACACAAGAGAAATCCTCGGGAAGAGAATGACACAAGAATTTATCCCGAGGTTCACTTGCTTCCCGGCAAGCTACTCCCCGTTGTGGCGATACACCCACTTGTCGGTTCGCGAGCTAATCGACTATCAAGAGTCGAGCCCTCGGCGGGCACCGCACAACCGCACACAAGATGGGGATCCTCCAAGCCACGAGCTCCACTAGAGTATCCAATTCGCGAACTCCCGCGGGGAAGGATCAAGAACCCCTTACAACACTTGGTGAGGGCTCCAACAATCTCCAATTGCGAGCTCAATCACCTCCGCTGCTCCAAGCCGTCTACCGTGTCGGGAAACACGGAAGAGTAACAAGAAATCCGCAGCAACTCGAAGATCAAGTGCCTCTAGAATGCAACTCTCAAGCAATGCACTTGAATCTCACTCAATCTCACTCAAGATGAGCAACTAAGCAAAGAGATGAGTGGAGGGGTTGTTCTCTAGCTCAAAGGATGTCTCTAGGTCTCAAAATATGCAAGAGTTACCCTCAAACCCCGGACATCCTCTATTTATAACGAAGGGGTACGCAGCTAGCCGTTATAGAGGACGCAGTTCAAATCGCACTGACCGGACGCTCCGGTCAGGGTGACCGGACGCGTCCGGTCACTACGCGACAACCGTGAACAGTGCGCGTCAGAACTAGCCGTTACCCTGATCGGACGCGCTCCTGCGAATGACCGGACGCGACAGTGCCAGCGTCCGGTCGCGTTCCAGTAAGCTCCCGCTGCGACCGGACGCGTCCGGTCGCACGTGATCGGACGCGCCGCGCGTCCGATCGTCCCTTCCGCTGCGTTCTGCTTCTCTGGACACTTGACCGGACGCTCCGGTTCCGTGAGGCACCGGACGCGCCGGTCGCGCGCTTAACTTTTACGCTCAGTTGAACTGACCGGACGCGCTGGTCAGGCCAGACCCGCGTCCGGTCACAAACCCTAGCACCCGCGCCGCGATGAACTGACCGGACGCGTCCGGTCAAACCGAGACCGCGTCCGGTGCATCGTCCGGTCAACGCAGTGACCGCCGTTCGCCTCCGTTACTTTTCCGACTTCCGGCGCAGTGGAAAATAGGCATTTCATTTCCTCAAAAACGCCTGAATCCCGCGCTCGCACGCTCGGCGGGAGGGAGAGCGAACCCCAAACCCCATACTACCGTTCAAACACCACCGCCTTCGTAAATGTGCTAACACCACCAAGTGTACACCATCAATGTGCATGTGTGTTAGCATTTCACAAACATTTTCCAAGGCGTTATGTTAGCTCTTTACTAGATCCTAAATGCATATGCTCAAGACATTGATCTAGTGGCACTTGATTCCCGAGCTAACCGTGATTACCCCTCTTGATAGTCGGCTATGTATCCTAAATCCGGTCAATCACTTCTCTACTCATCTTAGACCGGCAAAAGGAAAACCCTATGGTTATACCTTTGCCTTATGCTCTTAAATCCTTCTCTTCCACTTGATCATCATGTCCATCATTTTATGTGCATTCCATCATGATCAACATTTCATGTCCATGCACCATCTCTTTGTGATCTTGTGGCCACCACTCCTTGCCACATACACCTTCATCACATGTGTTGCTTATGCCTAACTCAAAACACTTAACACATGGCATTAGCAACTTGGTGTCATTAATTACCAAAACCAAACTTGGGCTTTCATACTTACACCTGTTTTTTCCTCTTCTTTTGTCCTTTGCAGAAAAAAAGTACGCTCAACACTGCTGTTAGCCAGTTCTGCTGTAATGTTAAGTTTCAGTTTTTTTCACATGAATACTTCTGTGTGAACATGTGAGAGTTATCTCAATGCCTATAGTCATTCCACTGCTATTTTCCATGATCTAAAATACTAGTGCGTGTGAGTGTCAATAATCAGCATTTTGGAGCAACTAATTGTACATGTGCATTGATTAGTTACTGAATTTCATTTTGAATAAGCAACTAAATGTACTCTGACCAGACAATATTGTGGCAAGATCAAGGCAAATTAATTCAAATCATTTGGCAATTTTTACATATTTCTCTAGTCTTTTTCTTTGTTTTTTGTGTTCTTAGTTTGCAAGAAATCATTAGGCAATTCAAGTTAATGAATCTACTGTTCTTTGTGTTTCCCCTTTTTGCAGAAAGTTGAATTCTGAGGCTTGCTCGTTTAAACATTTTTTCGTAGTTCTCACTTTCATCTATGTGCTTATCATGTACTTTCTATTTAATTGCAGGTGTGAGGCCATGAAGCATCAGAATGAACATGTGCAGCAATCATGCGCAGTAGCTAACACAAGAAAGTTCAATGCATAGGAGTATCTATGTGCAGCAGCTTACACAAGAAGGTTTAATGCATCAAAATGTATATCTATAGGAGTGGTGCATACACCGTCTGGTAGTTAGATGTGTAGTAAGAACATTAGTCATTTACATGTCCAAGTTAGGTTCAGATCCGCTAATACAGTAGGAACTGCAGTACTTTTTGTGATGCAAGACAACTGGATTGCTTAAGTAAAACAATTAAATTGCTTACGCAGAAGTAGTGAATTGCTTATCTATTTGGATCAGATCTACTTTATGCAGTACAAACAACAGTGCTATTTTGATATCAGGTGATGCAGATGGAAAAGAATTGAATTGCTTTTTTCTGTGAACTGGTTTTGGTTTTGCTTCTAGTGTATGAGAAGAATTGAATTGCTTCTAGTGATTCTGATCTTGCAAAATTGTACATACCTGTTGTTTGTATGTATTTGCCTGTCTTTTTTGGATGAATTTGCCGGCCCTCCGATGGTGGCGGCGGCGCCCTGGAGACCTCTGCTTTGCGTGTTGAAAGGGTAAAGCAAATCAGGGCATGGGGGGAAGAAGCTTCCAGGCGGGGGCATGGGCCTAGCCTCTGGTGGGCCTTGTCCAGGAAGCGCGCTTGCCGTAGCGATTGGCGCACGCGCTCTCTCGCTGCTTCTTTCCTCTGCTTTCTTTCCGACCAGGAACATAAACGGAAAGGGTATATATTGGATTTCCTAATATGGACTGTGCGTGCGGCCTGCTTAACGCATGCACGGGCGTGCATTAGTCGTTTTCTTTTTTTTAAATAAATAAGCAAAAAATGACAGCACATATATAAATCAGGTTAGGGTGTGTTTTGATGGGTATAAGCCCATAAGGACGTCTTTTGCCAAGCTAGTATTAGGTATTATCAGGTTTGATGTAGATTTTGAGATTTTTAATATCTATATGCTAGATTTTAGTTATCTATCTATTATCTCTCCTGTTCAGAATTTAGATGGAACACGGATTCTTTGATCAGATTCTCGGAATCCCTAACCCATCTACCCTATTAATGCACCGACTTTTTCTTTCCTACATCCACACAAACAAACGTCCCCTGCTGAGAAACCACCCCTACATCCACCCAAAAAGTGTACCCACAAAAATAATGTCTTTTAAAATAAAGTGTCCAGATTTAATCTCAGCAATCTCTCTCTTTACTCACTCAAATCCAACGGTCAGGATTGTGTGTATCAACCTCCTCCTCCTCCCCCAACGTCCACGTCCACGCGCATATCATTCGATTCCTCCGTTATCTTTTTTTCCCTGATAAAATTTTTTTTGTCTCCCTGTCCGGCGGCTAGGGTTCCCTGCCGCTGCGCTCGCAGCCCCGGCACAGGACGCGCAGCAACAGACCTCGCCAGGTCGAGCGGAGCCACGCTCGCCGGCCCTCCCCTCGTGGCGCAGCAACGCCCTCGTCGGGGACGCACGCGACGCCACCTCTGCGCGCTCCTGCTGGGTGGGGAGGTACTCATTGTGCTCCATCCTCAGAAGATGTGGATTGGACCTTCTCCGGCGCGCTCAGCCTCGCGCACGTGGGCGTCTACACCAGCGGCGCACTCGCTGCATCGCTCTCCTACGAGGAGGCACTGCATGGCCTTGACGGGCTCGTCGACTTCGTCAACAAGAACCCTACGCCATCGTGTCCGCCAGGGAAGCGGCCGCTGCTCCTCGCGCAGCTTCTCGGTGGCGGCGACACTGGCTCCAAGCCCTACACCGTCGTGTTCGCCAGGGAGGCCTACCACCGACTGCTCGAGGAGCCTGATGCACAGCTCATCGACATCAGGCCGCTCAAGGATGCACGGGAGACCGTCACGCCTGATCTCAAGGAGACCAAGAAGAAGCGGCTGCCGTGCTGTACAACGGGGAGGACAAGAACGGATTCTGGAAGAAGCTGACACTAAGGTTCAAGTGAGAACCTCAGATCCTGTTTAATAGCTGTAATGTGCTTGGTCGTTCTGTGTAGTACTTCTAATTGTTCCCCAGTTGGATTCATTAACTCCTTCTCCTTATCACAATTTATTGAACCAATTTTGCTGCCAAGGAATAGCTATGGTGTTAAATCCTCAGTGTTGTCACTTCTGATTAGTCTATTGTGTTAAATCCTCAGCGTTGTCAATTACAGAATTTGCATATACACGGTTCCAAACCATCTGCATGCTTTAAATGTAAGACTGCATGGTATGAACTCTGTAATATATTTGTTTATTTCTAACTCTTGTATGGGATGCCATGAGAAAACACCCAAATAGATTATAAGCAATGCTCAGAATTATTTCTAATGCACTTTTAACAATTGTGTGCAGCAGATTTGTGGACCAAGCTATGACACACTGTCACCCACTGTTTTATATAAATTTATTGAGCTTTGATTTTTTTTCTCATGATATCTGTAATTTTGTAGGCACAAGCACGAAATAGAGATTATTGCAGACTGATAGGTTACCAGGAAGAAAATAGACAACTCGAGAGCACTGAAAGTTATCTAAAATAGGTCGTGAAACTGTATGTGGCAATGATTCAGATGTGTGCACTTCTTGTTGTGTGCTTGTTCTATACCTTCATCTATCTGAATTGATGGATTTTCATAAGATATAAGCCTCTGTGCAGTAGACTGATCTATTGCAGTAAGACAGAAAGGTAACTCTCCCTAACTTCATTTACAGACATAAATCAAAGGTGTACGTCATCCTCAAATCTCTACCAGCTACTACAGCCACTGCCTGCGCCCTTCACGCTTTCCTCAAGGTAGGAATCTGCTTCAAGACCTCCTGTTTGTGTGCCATGTGGTTAGTTGGGGTTCTTATGCTCTTTCAGATTGCTGGTTTTGTAATTCACAGGAAATATGGATCACAGTTCATGAAAATCCTGGATGTAATAATATCGCGGTGCTTTTTACCAGCTTTGAAAAAACAAAGGCAACAAGATGCAAGCTGAGGCTGTCAACAATCTACAGAATTATCTAAACGACAAAATCTACCTAGAGGAACCAGAAGGGCAGTACCCCAATCTATTAGTACGCTTTTGATTTGTTGGTCTCTGAAATTTCAAGCCAACAATGACATTTACCAGTATTCAAGATTTTTTCAATAATGATATTTCAGTTCTAATTTGCATATACCCAAATGTTGTCGTAGTATTAGCACGGGCATTCTTATAATTTTTCAGAATAATCAGGCGTTTTTTTAGGTTTGCTATATCATGCTCGGGGTGAAAAACTTCAATAATTTATTCACGTGACAAAATACTCCAAATATATTTTTCAAACATGTGAGATTTTAGTACATTACAGAATGTAGTTTTAGTCTCAAGGTAGCGGGTGTAAACTGCCACGATAGTATTTTTGTTCCCTGATAAATTGGTTTCATTTACATTAATGCAGCGTAGTGCAAACAGAAGATGCCTTCTACTTTTATTGACTATATGTTGTCTATCTATAATCGTTAGCAAATATGCATATTTCCTTAGTTTTTTTCCTCAATGGTAATACTTGTAGTCCATGAATTTGATTGTTTCAGAGTATATATATCCTACAAAGATACTGAAACTCAACTTTCGTGAGAGGAAGGAGAACTCTTGGGAAGATTCAGGCTCAGATGAAATTTCTGTAGTGTTTCCTGGTATGGTGTTATCGCACCCTCTGATGGCGCTGACCTTCAGGTTTGCGTGAAACCCTCAACTCTATCTCTATGAAACAAATGAAGAATTTGGTGCTCAGTGGTGGCCAGGTCTTAAGTTCAAGTTCAATGATAATAACTGATTTCTTGGTTGCTTACAGGGCATTCTTAAGAAAACATTTGAAGATGTAAAATCAACCCTATGGAAATATAAGTTTGAAGAGCAAGATGCTGGAGATGAGGAAACCTTTTGACGTATACCCTTCCATATTTGGAATGTAAGCGAGTTTGCAACAGAAAACTAGCTTTGATAGCTTCTATTCAAATTTGTATTGCAATCAATTCATACTAATGTTGTTGTAGATATGGGCATTGGAAAGTTAATGGATGATGTTGCCTAGAACACCAAGATATGAGACTTATTTCGGCTATAGATACCACAATGTTAATGTCATTTGTTTGTGAATTTTTGTTTCTTTTATCAGTTCATTTATTTTTATTTTTATGATTCATTTTTTTTCTATATGTTACCGTGGCGTTAGCACGGGCAATATACTAGTCTTAATAACAGGCCTTTTATTTGTAGGATATGCTTGTCTGATATCTACTTCCATATTGGCAGGCAGCTCCACTGTACTGCACAGCTGCACCGCGCTGGTGCCTTCGATCGCTTTCCCCCCACGTGTTATTGGTGCTAAAACAGCTCAAATATGGGGCTGTTGCAAGTTTGGCCCGGTTTTGAAGTAGGTATTCTCCACTCGCTTTGTATCTCGTCAGTTCGTCACACACATGCATAACACGCTCGACTTGTCTATATACTATGTATGTTATAATCATTGGTCACTTGTCATCGTGTAAGGTCCAAGAAGATCATCAACGTCACCTGTTCTTTGTTTTTACGCCAGTGCTAGCGCCCGAACGTTCAGACAAACGCGCGCGTCCGGATGCCCACGCTGCACTCTGTTTCCCTTGTTCGCGCCAACATGCCTCCGCCTGTGCTTACGTTTCACTCGTCCATACGGGTCTGCGCCTTGGTTGTTGCCCGCGCTGCCATACTGCGCACGAGGACCGCTCACGCCCCCTCTCCGCTTTTCATGCATATCCCATGTACAACACCCGATCTACTTTTAGAACACTCAGACGCAACATTTACAACATACGTCTGAAAACAAATAAAACGCTTGAAACATATTTATGAAACACTTAAAAAAACACCTAAAACGCTCAAAAACCATTGCAAACATACGTAACATCCAGATAAAACACTTACAACATATATGTGTAACATAACATCAACATACTTGCAACATACATCTGAAAGATAAAACATTGGGAACATTCATTTACAACATACATGTACAACCATTGCAACATATGCAACATCCCGATCTCCTTTTGCAATATCCATCTGAAACACTTGCAATATACCTCTGAAACATCTGAAACACTTGAAAGCATACGCTTGCAACATGCGTTTTTCACCATTCTTCTTCCGTATGACGCAGAGTAGAGCGGGGAACTCCCGGTTCCGGCCAGCCAGCGGCCGAGGATGGTGGCGCAGCCAGCTGCACTTGTGTCCGGCATGAGCCTGGCCACACGTGACGTTCGGGCGTCTGCGCGGCGGCTGATGCTGGGTTGGCCTGGCCAGCCGCCAGCGGCATTGTCGAGCAGCCAGACCCCGGCGGCGACGAGGAGGCTTGCGTGGCTCAGTAGAGGCAGCCGTGGTGAGCTGGCAGTGCGGTGGAGGTGGTCGTGGCGAGCAGGTAGCATGGTGGAGGCGGCTACGGCGAGCGGGCAGTGCGGGTGCAGCTATGAAGTACGCCGCGAGACGGAGCGAGGAAATATCGCATCGTCCAGTTCTGTCGTAGCGTCTATTTGATTTGATAGAAAAAAGCAGGTTGTTGGCCGATCCACAGGCCCAGTGCAGCAATACCATTTCTTTTTCTATGATGAAGTGTCTGTTCTTTGCCGTGTGGTCTCTCAGGCTCAGGCACATGAATACCCTTTCTTATCCTGGAGGCTAGTGATATTGTGAATCTGTGACGAGAGTTGCACGCTCTAGGCTATGTTTTTTTGTTTTTTTGGATAAGGTGGGACAGGATGGTGCCGTTCTAAATTTCTAGAATAGGAGATCTCATCTCTCTGTTTGGTTGAAAGGATGAGATCAATAAATTCATGTTTTATGTTTGGTGTGAGAGACATAGATCGGGAGGTTAGATGGTACGCTATGCAAGTAAGGGTATGTATAACCCACAGACAAGAATCTATTTCTTTAATGCTTTGTATGTAGTTAGGATCAACTATAAATATATTTTTATATACCATTGTGCGGCTATTTGATAGAAACTGTATTAAGGATAAACAAGACCCACATGATTACAATATTTTTTAGAAACCATCGATATAATAATTATGTTATATATAGTTGCAACACCTTTTATCTAATTTCCTTTGTTTCTCTACGGAAGTTTTTCTGGTGGTGAAATTTTTATTGTAGTTCACACTAATATGCGTAACTTAGACTAAATTTTGTAGGATTTAATTGAGCACAACCATTTTTTACAAAAATAAACTAGAGGTTCCACGAAGTAAAATATACATCGAACATTCAAAGCGCAACATGTGTTTGGTTAAATAATTTCAATCATAATTTTTTTATTTGATTTCGATTTTACATGGGCTTTATAAATTCCAGCCGATTTGCGCATTCTTGAGAAAAAGAAACTAATAAAATTTTACATTGGGAACCCTGAACATTATGTAAAATCATAAGATAAACTTTTACTGTTTATTTCTCTCTTATATCCTATTACATTGTTTCACCTAGAACCCTTTACTTCTTCATATTCTTGTCATTAGCTCCTTGCTAAAATAAATCAGAACGAACACGGCTGCCAGATGCAACGCCGTTGCCGCGCGATCACCTTCCGAGTGCCAACAAATCACGAGCTATGGCGGGCCGCAGCTGCTATGACCGGCTGCTGCGCAGCGCCGCTCCTCACCTTCCTGTGCGCCAACATATCACAAACGCACAGATAAGTTGTTATTCAGTTAGAGGTTATCATAGCTTTCTAAAAGATAAGCTAGTGCAGCCATAGCAAATTTTCATGGTTTTTCAGAACTGAAACGATCAAGATGCCCAAGAGAAGATGTGAATTGGGCTAATTCTAAATTTCTTACAATAATTAAGCCTTACACTTAGCCCATTTCACCCTCTTATGCCTAGAAGTGTTTCTATTGTTCTACCATACAAAAGTTTTGCATCCTAGATTCCAATCCTACACTAGCATGGCAATTTTAAGGACTCGGCAAGACAACATCCAGTCCTGCGCTCCTAGCGTCCGGTCAATGAGTTGACCCTCCACTCACTACCAATTCAAAATCCTTTGTGAATGAAAATTACTCCACCACTTGATCTTTGGGTTGTCCCTCAGCTACCTAGCGCTAAGATTGACAACAGTGCACCACACCCAACACATTAGACTTTACCTAGGTTAAGCTACTAGTTCATACCCCCCTTAATAGTATAGTCAAAGGAAAAACAAAGTCATAAACTACTCTAAGTGTCTCTCTAACGCCAATCGACACTTAGAACTAGTCCGTCCTTAACCTTGTCGTTCATACTTTGAAAACCGAAACGATTTCCATCGATAGGGGCATGAAAACCAAAATTGCCCAATCAATCACCATTACCATGACCTAACTCAAGTTGCATCTGTAAAACACACGTTAGTCACAGTAATCTTGTGTCGTCATTAATCACCGAAACCCAACTAGAACCTAGATGCTTTCAGATAGCATACACATAAGCACAGATAGTATCAGATAGTATAGATATCTTAGATAACAAACAACAAGCTTCAACATATATGAATCTGGATAACTGTAACAGCTATAAGTTCAGTTATCTGGACAACTGAAACAAGTATGATTAGAGAACAACATGCATCAGCAACAATCTAATAAGGATACCCACACATGCATGATCACATATATGACTTGTCATTTTTTTAGAAAAAAAGCAAAACTGCCATCAACTACATGAATTAATTTTCAAAAAAAGGTAGCTGGAAACATTTTTCAGGTATCCACGACATTTTTATTAACTGAGCAGAACAAGCTAAAACTTGTGAGGCATAAAATGTTCCATGCCAGGTAAAAAATGTTCTAGGTTAAGGAGAGAAACTTTTCTGGTTCATGAGAAAAATGTTATAGGTTCCAAAGAAAAATATTCTAGGTTCTAAAGAAAAATGTTCACCTTAAAATACAAATGTTCCACCGCCAAGAAAAATATGCCATGATTAAAATATTAATGGATGAGATAATCACAGTGAATTAGTGATGTACAAGGAACTCACAAGATATCAGGAAATAAAGGGAAATTAAAGCATGATGAGAGGACACTTTAAATGGAATTAGAAAAGAAAGAAAACAATAAGTGAAAGAAATAAAAAATACACCATAAACAACTCATGAAGAATGTGGAAACAATAAAAATGCACCATCAGACATTTCATGGTTACTTTGTGGACACCCAAAATATACCGTAAAACATCTCATGGATACTGTAGGAACAACTGAACACATATCGTGGAACATCCATGAATACTACACGAACAAAAAAAATACAATATGAAAATACCATGAAAATAATTCAAAATACACATAAAATCTTGAAAAACATAAAAGAGAAAATAATATATTACATGTTCTAGTTTAGGAGTATTGTGCCTATCCACGAAACTAATACTATACCTAGTAGTACCATTTGGGATGGTGTACCTCGTAACTTTGAGGGTGTGGTTGTTGAATATTTAGTCATTTTACACCATGCATTAATCCATAAATACGATAAGCAAGAAACTATCACAGGTATGATCATATATCCGCTACTGTTATCACTACTGCTAGCATAGTATATCATGCATAGGAAACAGTAGCTATAGTGGTAAACAAAATAGAGAGCGGATTTAGTTTATACCCTAGAGTGGCACTTCCGGTACCCGCGGACAGTGAACCACCAATGTTGTTGCTGTCACCATTGCCGGTGTTGTTGTCGTTGTCGGGAGTCCTCCGTGTGCCCACCATGTTGCGGAGGGAGCAGTCGCGCCTGAAAGCGCTCCCCAAAAACATGATTTCCCACCTACCCGAGCAGGCACGCGTGACGGGACAAGCTTCGGAGGCCTGCTCACCAGAGACCTCTGTGCGCGCAGAGGATCAGCAGAGCAGCTCGAGCTCAGGACAAGGGTGGTGGCTGGGAGGAGGATTTGTGTTTTTCGGTGAGAAACCCTAGCGCTCAGACAGGGGCCTTATATAGGCGCCCCCCCCCCCCCCGGTCCGAGGGGATGAACCTGGACAGGGTGGTTGGGGGTTGGCAGATGCCCGTTAGCAGCTAGGGTTTTCCACTCGGGTGGGAGTTGGCCGTTGGCCGGGTGGCAGCTAGGGTTTTCCCACTCGGATGGGCCGTGCGGGACAAAAAGGACCAAGACCGGTCCCGGGCCCCGCCCCGGCGCGTCACACGGGCGGCTCGGCTCGGCGGCGGCGCGCGCGCGTGTGGCTCCCAGGTTCTCCTCCTCAACTTGTCTATGTGAGCATCCCAATACTCACTATTTAAGTTGATTGTCCTCTTAGTGAATAAACCATTTGGTACTAATCACTTTTCCACCTAGCACTAATTGTGGGCCTTTGAGGTTTAACTGATTAATTAGAATAAATAAGTGGGCTAGGCCCAATTATTCTAACAGTGGTAACCAGTGATTTGGCTAGGGTTAATGAGTAATGAAATACTCAGTTCAAAAAAAAAGATGAAAAAATCAAATAGGATAACAAAAAGAATAAAAAGGAAAATAAAGAAAAAGGGAAAACAAAATAAAAAACCACGTAATAAAAGAAAATAAAAAAGAGAAGAAAAATAAAGTAAATAGGAAAAACAAAAAAATGAATTATCGGCCTGAAAGGTTTACCCAATATATCGGCTTAAAACATGTACCACAAAAGAAATAAGCTATTCCGTTTTAGGCTCAAATTGAAATTGTGCGTGAATCGTAATTTTCCCTCCGTCGTGGGCTGCATAAGCTCTGAATTATACTTTCGTGGGCCATAATTTAGCTAGCTAGGTCGTACTTGTAGCACTCTATAGAAACGAGTAAACAACAACAGGCCATCTAAAACGTTGTATGCAATTTCAAAAAAAAATAAAAAATAAAAACGTTGTATGCAGATTATTATAGGAGAGAGGAGGAAGCTGGCTGGAGGTGAGCGTCCGCTCGAATAGTCTCGGACGGAAGGGTTCGCGCAGGCGCAGCGCAGCGTGAGCTTCTCTGCAATAAGTCTGGGCGTTTGGGTTGCCCGATTTTTTCGGGTTGGGTAATTCGGTTAATTCAAAATTTATGTAATGAAAACTGCTATTCGATTTTTGTTTCGAAAAAGCACTATCCGTAAATTCGGGTACCCAATAATTCGGGTTCGGGTATTACCCGATATACCTAAATTTACGGAAAACAACAAACTACACTAAATTTCAGTAGCGATCTATACATAATTTCAACAGCAAATTGTATAGAATTTCAACAGCAATTTGCAGAGAATAATATATTACAGTCACTCGTTCAAATAGAGAGAATTATATTCTAATAAAGTGACAAGTGAAAGTGTTCAACTAACAACATATGATAAATAGAAAGACAAAAATAAATCTTTGGGTAGTTCGGGTAGTTTGGGTACCGGGGGATATTATCCGAATTACCCAAACTAATTTCGGGTAATCAAAATCGCTATCCGAATTTGGGATCGGGTACCTCGGGTTCGGGTAATTCGGGTATGGATTCGGGTAATTCGGGTATAAGTAATGGGTATCGGGTATTTTGCCCAGGCTTACTCTGCAACACCTCGCATGCAAAGCCTGCTGTAGGACCTCTCCTTGCCATCCCTAATCCCTATACCTCTCTCTCTCACCATTGCCGCCAACAAAATATCACCGGAGACTCTTTTTTCATGTGTGGCTGTGTATATGTGTCTACGTACAGTTGGCATATGGTAGGGCTATATATAAGGAATGCCACTAAACTTTGTTATTGACACATCCGCTATGTGTATGTCCAATCGTGAAATTTTGCTTGTTAGCCCTTTATTGGAACTATTTTGACATCTGGGCTCCACCGGATCTCATATTCCTTCTCCCCTATAACCGGTTATAAGAGATATCTCGAAAATAACTTCAGGATATGAGAGGCGTATGCTCCAAAAGATTGCCAAAACCTCATCCTGATAATCCAACTCACTAACATATAGTATAAACAAATTGCTATTCCAACTCAAGTTATTTGTATAACTATAACATTGTTAGGAAAACCTATAAAAAATATATGATATTACAATGATAACCGATATTGGTTGACGTCTATGCTGAACTTTGTGGACACCCAAATCATTAACATGATGTAAAAAACTGCTACTCCAACTTACGTTATTGCTATAGCTAAAACACTGGCAAAAAAACTCGTAAAAATATTTTAGCTAATAGTTGCACTTTTCATCTGTAAAATAAAAGGTACTTTGTATAACAGGTAGATAAAAGGTACCTTTCGTCTACACATAGAACGATTAGTTTTTAAATCTTTTTTCTAAAAAATCGTTGCATGATGGAACAATTTCTTTACTTTTCATCCTATGGGAGGACGATTTGTACTTTTCGTCCACGGGAAGACGACTTGGTTATATTTATGAAATCTATGAGATTTCTACTACATTTTTGTATACTAGAAAAAATAATAGAAAAATCGTCAGCTCCCTAGCTCAGCGGGTCGTTTAATTGGCCCATTATGGGTTTTATAATCTGATTGATATTCTAAAGTTTGAAGAATATCAAGGGATATTTTCTAAGCCGCGAGAAAAGTATTTTAGCTAAATAGGGGATATCATGTGTGCCAAAAGATCAAGAGGGTCTATGAACTCTAAACCTTGAATTTCAAATGAATGTTTATTAAGCAAGTGGGTGTACAAATTCATAAATGAGGATGGTCCTAGGCAATAATATCTTAGGAAGAAGTGCTTAAGACAAAACTATTGGTGAAGTGTATTAGAAACCTAGAGATTCTCATTTTTTGTGTAGCCTTACAAAGGTAGAAGACTGTTTCCACCAAATTTGTTCTACGAAATCGTACTTATTTACGGTTTTGGTAGGATAAGTGGTTAGGCAATTGCACATATATCTCAAGTCAAGTCAAGTGCAGGGCTTTGGTTGGGAACAAATTTACCAAAAGTGAACTTGTGGAAAAAATTGTGTTTGTACAACATGATGACCAACCGCATACTTTCAAGTGGAATCTTACAAAGCACAGTTTTTTACATTACAATCAATGTATAAATATTATTTGAATAGCAACATGGTGCCTACAAATAAACATTTGGAAGTTGGAAGGTAAAATCACCTCTTAAGATTAAGATCTCTGTTTGGTTCTTAACTAAAAGGTGCAATTCTATTCAAAGACAATTTAATTAAGCAAACAACTCTCTTTTTTAATTGACATGTTTCGCATTTTATTTAGAGAACTATTTAAATTGCTTTTGATTTACTACTGCCGTAGAATGTAAATTTGGGAATTGGTTGCAAGTGATAGACCAAAGGACATGCTTCCAAATTTTTGTGAAAGAGCATTGTATTTTTGGTCTATTTGACTAAGCATGAATGCTATTGTTTTGATAAGGAAGGAATATACCTTTATATTCATAGACTTGTTTTTTTTTGTTCCAATTACAAAAGGAGAGCGTTCAGGCAACGGTGAAGTGGGCTTTGTCGTCCAATGGGAAATAACTGTTAAGGAGTTCTTCACCAAGCATGGATGGATGTTTTTTTTTATAAGTTTGGTGCTCAACTTGCCCTTTGAGTTGTTTTTGTTTCCAAAGCTCTGTTGTTTTTTATTTGGGTGTTTGCAACTATTTAATCATATATGGTTGCACGCAAAACTCTTATAGAGTTCAGAATATAGTTTATTCTTTTTTTAAAAAAATCTTATTGATTTTCTTGTTGGGTTTCATTCAGATTTTTACATGTGCTGTTGCAATTTTCTTTGGGAAAATATGCTGACATTCTAATTTTCTTCTCTTCTACCTTTTCATTTTATTATTAATCATTTTGAATTGGTCCAAAATGTGAATAAAAACTATGCAAAAATTAGTCGGATTATAGGTAGCCAATCAACCATGGCAAGGCCTAAAATGTTTCACGGAACACTCAGGCACATCATTAGATCACGGGAGAGGGAAATTATAGAAATGCCAGAACAATCCAGGTGCCACAATCAAACTTGCAGGCGAAGGATCTATGCAAATGCAAGACCGAAGACTCTAACCAAGAACCTATGGAACGAATCAACCAATGCAAAAAGCTTGTTCACCAAAAGCGAGCTGCTGGAATGCACACCATTCCGATTTCCGCGCTCGCGCAAACAAGACAGCTCCTGGCGGCGGTTTCCAGCAGTCCACCAGCTACAAGCGCAGCAACCTCCTAGTCCGAGGCGTGCCCGGACGTCGGCCGCCGCGCAGGAAGCTCCGGCTTCACGCCCAGCGTTTTCCTTGTCGCCGGCGGAGGCTTCACCGCGCTCGCCGATTTCACCTTCTGCTGAGACCCTGCAGAGAATTCAAAGTACCACGTTGAGAATTGGAAACGATCAAGTTTTTCTTCAATAAAATGTGGCGACAGAATGCAAGCACCTCCTTGTCTGGGTGGCGTCTTGCCGTCCGCCTTCCTGACTGGAGGAGTCTTCTTGCCGTCGCTGCTGTCCGGGCGCGACCTCACAGTGCCGCCCGACACGGTGGACGCGTCGTCGTCTGGCGTGGTCGCCCCGGCCCCGTTCTCATCGCCGCACAGCGAGTTCTCCTCGCTGCCGGAATCCGTGGCCCTGTCCCTGCTGGCGTGCTTGCCGGCGGCGGTCTTCTCCCTCTCCAGGGCCCTGTACGCGAACATCTGGAACGGCACGTCCGCCACGCGCGGGGGCGCGCCCTGGCCCCGCTGCCACGACGGGATCCGCCTCAGCAGCTGCGCCTCGATGTCGAGGTAGTCAGCGGCCGGCGCGGCTGGCGGCGCGTCGGCCTGCTGGCCCTGTTGCTGCTCCGGGTTCATGACCAGGAACCGCTTCACGTACCTGAGGACGCGGCAGACGGAGGCGAACGGCGGGCGTTGCGCCGGGTCGGCGTGCCAGCACCGCTTGGTCAGGGCGACCAGGTACTTGGGCGCCTGGAACGGGAACAGCGGCCGCTCGCCGGCGCGGATGTTCTTGCTCGTCTTGTCGCCCTGCAGGTGGTTGTCCTCGAACGGGACCTTGCCCGTCAGCAGCTCGAAGCAGATCATCGCGAAGCTGTACACGTCCGCCTTCTCGGTGTGCCTGTCGCGGCTCTCCTGATGCTCGAGAACCTCCGGCGCGTACCAGATGCAGGTGTCGTCGCCGCCGCCGCCGGCTGCGTTGGCATTGCCATTATGAGACGCCTTTGCGCCGTTTGTGACGGTGCCCGCCGGCCGCTCAAACCCGGCGACCTTGACGTGCACGTACCCGTCGGGCTGCCGCGGCTTGACGAGCACGTTGGACGGGTTGAGCTCGCCGTGGTAGATCTTGTTGGCGTGCAGGTACTCCATCCCGCGCGCGATCTGCAGCATGATGTCGACAGCGACGACGAGGGGGAACGGGATTCGCCGCCGCGGGGAGCTCATCTCCTTGACGTAGCTGCCGAGGTCCTTGGCCATGAGCTGGTCCATGACCACGAAGTACTCCTTCCTCTCCTCGTCGTGGAAGCAGTAGGCGGCGTGCGCCACGTTCGGGTGCGCCACCGAGGAGAGCATCGACACCTCGGCCTCGGCGTCCCCGATGAAATGCTTCACGGCGAAGCTCTCCCCCATCCAATGCGCCTCCTTGAGGTTGCCGCCGAGGCGCCTCCGCACGCTGTAGTCGCCGTTGAGCAGGACAGACGCCGGGTGCAGCTTCCCCGGCGGCGCGGCCAGGACGTCGGCGAGCCGGCGCTCGCTCTTGGTCAGCGGCTTTGGCGCCGCCGGCGACTTCATCTCGTCGAGCAGCTGCGACAGCAGCCACCTGTCCTCCTTCCACGCCGTGTCCATCCGCGCGACGAGCTCCGGGGACACCAGGTACAGCTTGCCGTAGGCGTGCTGGAACAGCCTGGGCTCCAGCATGCTCCTGCCGTCGTACTTGTTGGTGAGCACAACCCGCCTCCGCGCGATCTCGTCGGCGTCGTCGCCGGCGATCTCCGCGGCGGCCTCGACGGCCTCGACCGCGACGGCGACGCACCAGAGGATGCCGTGCAGGTGCTGCTCCACGCACTCGGTGCCGTGCGCCGCCGCCGCGGCGCGCGCCCACCAGCTTCCCCCGCCGCGCGGGTCCAGGCAGTGGCGGACGTAGCCCTCGGCGTCGCGGAACGCGCGGTGGAGCTCGCGGAGCGCGGGCTCCACGGTACGCCACTTGGCGCCGCGCTCCTCGAAGCGCAGGTGCGTGCGCACCTCCCCCGTGACGGCGGCGAGCGCGTGCGCGCACGCGTCGGCCAGCAGGCGGCACTGCCGCGGGTTCACGCGGAGCTCCGGCTCGAACGCCATGAGCGCGTTGATGCCGCCCACCGCCTCGCCGAGCTGCCGGAGCTGCTCCATCCCGACCGGCGATCACCGATCAGTCTTTCTTGCCGAGACGAGGACGGATCGAGTGGCTGCGACGTTCTGCGGTTGATTGCTCCTTGTCTCTGTTTCCTGGAGACGATGGCCTCCGTTTCTGCCGATGCAAAAACAAGACGGTTATGTTTACGTCTCAAATGAGCGCGTTTCCATTGGACTAAGTATGAACCTGACGAAAGAGAGATTTTTGTACATGTCGAAAATACAGCATGTGCTGACCTCATTAGCCATTACTACTTGCTTGATGCGGCGAAATACAGAAAATATATACAGTTAAACAAACGCTGGGAACTGGTTTTGGTATATATTTCTGGTTTCTTATCAAGATCCTACAGATACCATGTAGCTGTGTCCCTCCTCTCTCTTGGTGTTCTTCTTTCTACCTTTTCAGTTGTCTCCTTTTTTGAATGAACAGATGTTGCGTGTGAAATCGAATCAAGAACATATCCCAAAGAGCAGGCACGAAACAAATCGAGAGTTGTTGGACTTGAGAGAGAGAGAGAGAGAGAGAGAGAGAGAGGACTTACAAGCTTATTGAAACGCGGGCGAGAGAACTGGAGGATGATCGCCACACCTTGGTCCAGCCGGCCAGGACAACACAAGAGGCAGGCTTGGACTTGGAAGAAGAGGGCCGATCGATCAGCCGAGGACTCCCAAACAAACAAAGGAATCGTGGAAATCCTTATCTGAACAAGGACGTGTAAATTGCTTGAGGAAGTGGTCAAAATGGAAACTTCCAAAGGAAGCCCGGCCTTTGACGAAGAGACCCCAGCTAAAAGGGACAAGAGGAAAGGAGAGGAGTCCCCAAAGCGAAAGAGGAAGACGACGACGGCGGAGCCTCCCAAAGAGACCCTGGGTGGGAGGAGGAGGAGGAGGAGGAGGCGATCGGCGAAGTGACGTGATTTTGGAGGGGAGCCTGGGCGTTTTTGTTCTCCCACGTCCGCTGTTTGTTTTCCTTGTATAACCGCAGGGAGTTATGGAGGCGACGCTCCGTTTTCCCAACTCTGAACGTGGTGGAGTGGCAACTGGCAACTGCACGGTGGTTTTTCCAGGTCCACGTTTGGGCGGGCACCGTTTGGAACCCTAACGGCCCCTGCTGTCACGTCACCACGTGTTGCACCATAAGTCCACCTGGATGTAAACTGGAACGACGACGCTTGGCCACTGCACCAAGAGTGAAGAGACGGCCCGGCGGCCGGCGCTGGCGGCTGTCCATTTGCCTCCGCCAGGGCAATGCTGACGCCTGACGACAACGATCGACCAGGTGTCTGTACCAACTTCAGTCATGCAAATGGAGTGGAGTACTCAACTAAGAAAACGAAACAAAAAAAAAATCAGTGTGCTAACCTGGCAGCTAACCATCAGTGCTTTTCTCTGACATCAAATCAGCACCAGCCACCTGCCAACTAGCAGTATTTTTCTCTCACAGCAAATCAGCACCGGCCACCAGCCGCCAGCCAGCCGAAGTACTTCTTTTACTAGATCACCAACACATCGAAGGATTTCATACTAAAAAAAAAATAAACGCTGAAGCTTCACAAGAAGCAGTCACAGCAACGCCAACCACACCAGCTTGTTTCAAGAGCGAAGATGGCTGGCAATTCTTTTGGCTCCGGGCGAGCCAATGTGTTCGGTTATTGAGCGATGGTTGGTTGGTGCGTCCTGCTCCGGACGGTTACCGACCCAGCGCCGCGGAACCACCTTTCCCGTGGCCGTGGCTACCCAACCACAACCAAATCCACACGCGGAGTTCACAGAAAAAGCTTATTAGGCTCCTGGATGCTCTCCATTTTCTTCTCTTACAAAAAAGGTGATGTACCCAAAACTTTCATGCCCACCTATTATCTGAACCGTTGATGACTTATTTCTTTTAATCTAACGGTTTCTGCTAATCTAACGGTGGGCCCGTAGTAAGATCTTATGTGTAAGATCTTACACGGTCAGTCATTAGGCTTGTTTTTTTTACACGTAAGATCTACTGTGGGCCCATTCTCAGATTAACACTAACTATTAGATTTAAAGAGAGTAAGCCATCCACGGCTCAGAAAGCAGGCGGGTATAATTTTTTTGGGTGAAAAATGTTTTTAATTTCTTCGCTCCTTTATAGTATAGATAAGTTTAGAAAATAATGCTAGTACTACATATGAAAGCTCTGCATTTAGCATTTGCCATGGCCATACGTTTCAACAGCAAATCTGCAAATGGGACCGAGTTTAAAAAAAATATATATGTAGTCAAGGTCTCAAGGAGCTTAAGTCATTAAAACTCGACTTTTGACAATTTCATCGCACGGACTAAAACAGTTGAGAGCTTTAGGTAGTGCAATTTTGGCAAATAATCTAAAAGGGGAGAGTTTTAGTCAAAAGCTTTCGCTATGTATATCATTGTCACCCCCTCTTTAAAAATTAGCAAAAGATCACGTCACTCTGGACTTATTTCAACAGTTCAACATGCTACCTTTTTTTCCCCTGTAACGCTCCGAAATCTAACATCAGCATATAGAAAGATAGCAATAACTTTGGAACTTGGAAGGCACGTCTCTGCTTCGGTGCTCCCAATTATCTGCAGGGAGTTACATGACTACATGAGTATAAATGAAACTGAAAGATGGTTGTCCTTTATTTACTAGTATTTTTTCTTCTTTTTTAAGAATTACACAGTACAATGTAGACGTCCACAACACGCACGCACACTCACCCTATGAACACAAGTACACAAACCCTACCCCTAGCTATGGGCACCTCCAAAAGACTAAACCGGTAGATCTCGAGATTCATGAAGTCACCACAGGCGCCTCGCTGTCGACGGGGACGTCGTCTACCGCTGAAAGCTTAGCGCCGTTAAAACCTGGAATAAATTCAGGAAAATACGAGCATCCATGCCAAATCGAGGACTTAAATCCGGGTGGACAGGTTCTATCACAGGAACCCAACCAACTGATCTATGATAAGTTCACTATTTACTCTTAATACACGAAAGTGATAATTTGAGTTGATTAAACATTTTAAGCAGCTTGACACCTAATAATAAGAAAAAAAATGCAACTTTTTTGTGAGGTTGCTCACATGCAGAATTTAGGGCCTGTTTCATTGGAGCACCAGGTGAGTACCCTGCAAAAATTGCTGCCTAGGAGTTTAGAAAAATATGTTTGGCTGGACTCCTGTGTCTAACTATACTAACCAAAATAGGTGATTTTGTATTATATATATATAAGACCAATGTACATTGTTATAGTCTGCGTATAGAGATAAATTATTTGTATTAACATTATTTAAATAATTAGTATTTGCTATATTTAATTAGAGTGGAGCATGAAAAAATAAAGGAAATACTTATTTTTTTGGGCAAGTTGTCTCATCAAATCTGTACACTACCAAAATGATGGAGTTCTTCCGGTGTTTTACTAAATAGTAATAAGAACACTACACCAATACTAGCACATGAGAATTCTCCCTAGGAGACATTTGGTAGAGAAAAGTTTATACTAAATGTTGAATGCTAGGAGAACCGCACATCACTAGGATACATATTCTGGTTGTGGTATATGACTATGTACTTAATCAAAGGAAACAAAGAGATATGACCAAACCCATGTGATTAGCAGGCCGTAACTATTGCGTGGACCAGGCAAGGTGGCTGCAACCAAACGGTAGACAAGCTAGGCAGCTTCCATCCACGCAATTGGAGCCCACGCTTAGAAGTTAGAACGAAACAAACCCTTAGTCTATGCAGGTCAATCGGCATCCCAATTCCCAAATTAAGCATTCAAGTAGCCAGGTTGCGTACAGGTTTTCTTCCATGCTATTCGTCGTGATCTATGCTGTGCCATATTGGATACTGGATGCTTGCCTTTTGGCAGGACGATGGAAATTTGTCCTGTTACGATGATGGAAGAGAATGCACGTCGCTGACCATTTCTGACGAGCTAGTGCAACGCTGATGCCTGGTGAGCGGTGACCAAGGGGATGTTTGGTTCCCCACAGGCCGCAGCCCTTCGCCACGCCTAACATGAAGCAGCCATAGAAAAGAACGGCAGCTGTTCGGTTCCTGGATCAATGTGGTAGCCATACTTTTAGCATAAAACTCACCACAAGTGTGGCGTTAAAAACTGCCGCCTCACCTTAGATAAGCTGAAACATACATATTAGATAAGTTGAACCTTACATTTATTTATTAATACTGCCATAGTTTTCTTAGTAAAGTCATATATTTAATATTCTTAAATTCCACTAAATGATACAAAAACACGAATGTTGATATATACACGGAAAATCGTGGACAAGCGCGACCGGAGGGGGCGGCTTGGGGGGTGGGGGACATGGATAGAGCATACCAGGCGACACTTCCAGGGCCTAGGGAGCTAGGGGAGCAGCCGGGCAGGCGTCCGCGGCGACCACACGGACTGTGGACGGCGGAGAAGGCGAAGGCGGCATAGAGGTGCATAGCAAATGCAGGAATCTATCTTTTCTGTTCTCTCCTCCATGGCTCGCACCAAAAGCAGACAGAACAAGAGGCCCAGCCCACTAAATTTCGGCCCATCGCCGACGCCCCTCCTCACCACCTTCACGCTCCCCGAGACATTGTTCCGCACTACTCAGCGGAGCCACACAGCCACCGCCCGCCGGCCCCGTCTCCATCCAACCATCCGACCCGGCGACCCTCCTTACTCTTCAATCCCACCACACGCCCCTGCCTTGTCCAGCCGTCCTTCCCATCCAACCAAACCAAACCCTAGCCATCGCTGTGTCTCCCTCCAGCCGGTTGACATGGGAGGCACATGGATGGTAATGGTACGAGGGTGATTCCCTCTCCCTCCGGTTCCAACCTCTCAACTTCCTTCCGTTGGTGCCTCGGCGGCATGTCCGCCTTTGCCTTTGGCTCAGGCTTCGCCTCCGCTCGGGACGCAGATGCCGGTGCGAACGTATTAGAAATCCGGAAGGAGTTGGAGGCGGACTGCTGCAATTTCTTCACCTCGCAGGTGAACCTCCTCGCCCGCGCCCACTTCCTCGGCGGCGGCGGTAGTGCCGGCGAGGAGGAGGACGAGGTGTTCAGCACGCCGTCTCTCACCCAGCAGGATCCACAGAGGCAGGGCCAAAGCCAGCGAGGTCAGGCGGGGAGGGGGAGGATGGCATCGCCATGTGCTCCATGCCCTTCACCCAAACCCAGTCTTCCTCCCCTTCTCCCGCTTCCTCCTCCTCCCCTCCCTCGGATAGCCGGGAGTGGAAGCTGCGGAAGCCTAGGATCTGCACGAGGAAGGTGAGAGCCGGCGCCAAGATCAGGACTCCGACTCCGACTCCGACGCTGACGCCGACGCCAAGCCCCAGCCCCAGCCCCTGCCCCGAACTCGACCCTCTCGTCAGGATCGTGCTCATGATCCCCACCGCTCCTCTTCCAACCACCGGTCATGAGGATATCCTTGAGTTTGCTCGCGGCCGCGGCATCTTCTGAGTTGCCTATGTCACGGAGAGTGTGTAAGTAGCCCCTTCTGTTCTGCCAATCAATCAATCCATCCATTTCATATGCTAGTATTGTGTGATTGGTTTTTATGCATTGTCCAGCAACTACATATGTCTATCTTTTTCGGTTAATGTTGCAAGTCATTGTATTTTGAGCATGTGGAAGTTACTATGCCTTGTTTGATTGGCACAAGAAAACTAGGTAGCCATGACTATTTCATCATTCACTCTTTTCCACTGATGCAATGCATGTGATATTAGCAGTAGAGTAACCTGTAATATTAGTGTTTTGCGTTTTGGAATTCAAATGATACATACATTTGTTTCTGGTTTGCCCACTTGTCTTCAAACCCACAAGTCTGGAACTAGTAGTAATACTAGAAAGTTGAACCTGAATGTAAGAAGTAAGCTCGCAGCAGTAGTTGTCCGCTCCACATTTTTTTTTTTGTCTCTCAGATTCCCCTCTATTTTTATATGAAATCAGAAAAGAGCAACTAATGGTCCTGTTTTTTTTTATCAATTTTGGGCATGGATTTTTTTATTTTAATTTTGGGCATGTATAAAGTATAGTCTACTGCATGCAAAACATATGTACGCCGTTGTTTTGGCAGCGGTTTGCTAGTCTCTCTGGAAAGCATCTGTTTGCTTTGAAAAAAAAACGAGTGATGTCTCCTGCTGAGAGTGTATGCATGAAGTGTTCTTTTCTCTCATATTTGGCAGGGCTCCAAAACGAGGACCTCATCCCACAAGTGGAGCAAGGTGTGGAAATCTTGAAGACCAATGCTCTCCATTTCCATTAACAAGCGCAAGCAAGCAAGGAGCAGCCAATGATCTAGGACAAAGGCCCTATGTTCAAGCTGGGTTCCGAAGGGTCCGAGAATAGCCTGAGTGCTGTAATCTGCTTGGCTTTTGTAGTGTCTGCCCTTGTTAATGCTGGTGCTATGTAAGCTGAATGGTATGTTGGCTATTTTGGTCGCCTTGCTCTTGACCCCTGGGTGATAGGAGTAATGGCTCTAAACTCTGTAATTTCGTTGCTTTCAAGTAATGAAATTTGGGTTTCCCTGTGGTGGAAAAAAACACTGTATTCTTTTTTGAAGATTTTACTTAGATGGGTAGTCTCTTTCCGCTCGATTAAATTGTCCAATACACTGTTGATCCCTGCTTAATTTTCCCTGTCTTGATGATCGAATTTGTGTCTGGCCCTTCCAGTGCTTTTCGGACAAAACAAGATACTGCTTGACAAGCTAGGCGATCTTGATCCTACATAAGGATCGAGCCTGTTCGCTTGGATTGATCTGGCTGGCTGAAAGTACTGCTGGCTGGTTTTTTGTGAGAGAAAAACACTGCTAGCTAGCTAGCTGACTGATTTGGCTGATAATCTCAAGCGAACAGGCTGACTCCAGAGCATGTTTTTGTCTTATATAAACATCATGTCCTACATGATGATGATTTGGTTAGATAATCAAAATGCTTTGAGAGCTCTATCTATCGGTGGCTAGATATTACAATTTACACCAAAATACTTTTTAACTACAATTCCAGCATTAGTAGATTGGATAAGAACCCTAGTTTTCATTAGCAGTTCCTGATGTGAAATTGTCTTCATAAAAGGTTCCTGAAATAAGAAGAGAAAAAATAAAGACCGCCACAAACAGATTCTTATAATGTCTACACATGTTAAAGATACTAGCATTGTGTGCTGAAATTTTTGATTATATCTAAATGGCACTCTTGCGTGAACCTAAGAAAGACCAAGTTGGTGATACGAAGAACCAAGAAATATTATGACATTTATATTAGCTAGCTAGGATTATGGAACATCAGCATCATACTAGGATCAGAGGCATCAAATGTTATCTGAATTGTCAAATTTAAGTGAACTACTAAAGATAGCAAGATTTTGAGATTTAGCTTAAACGCCAAGGCATCACACTGAATTTGTTCATCCTGTAACTTATCAGGGGCATGAGCACGTGTTAGTGATCGGTAAGTGATATTAAGTTATCAGTTCATTGGTAATGAAGTTAAGATATTGATAACCAGGATTGGTTGCGAATTTGCAGGTGGACCTAAATTCTTATTTCAAATAGTTGTCTGTGAAGCTTAGAGCATCCGCAGTGTGCGGTTCTAGGCTGGTTCCATACATTAAATGCGAAAATTGGACCTAGTTCTATACACAGTGTACCCGGTTCTATGAAGAAGCCAGTGCTATGCATCAGACCCGCTCCCATCCTCTTCTATCTCTTGCGCATGGGAAGTTTAGACGGAGGAAAGGAGGGGAATAAGCAGAAGGTAATGATTGGTGGCCCCACTTATGCACGTAGACCCAGTTCTACACATTGCAAGCCAAATATCAGACACCATCAAATCATTGTGGGACCCACCAAAAGGACAGCTGTAACAGAACCGACCAATTATATAAAATTAAGTAAGAAAATCATCCACCGAAGCAGATAATTTAGCAAACTTAAGCCCGTATAACCCGGTAGTCCGTGAAACCATGACAGATTTCAACCAACCAATATATAAACCAAGATTGTACAAGTTTAACAGTCACAATCACATATTACATAAAGTTCGTAACAACATTGGAACACATCGGAGTTTAGAACATAAAGTTATTACAAACCAAGTTCATACTCAAGTAGCGAAAGCAAATAGTTTTAAAACCACACACACATGTTTAGTTCAGATACAATACCAGGAGATAGTCATGTCCAACAAAAGCATCATGTAAGATGTACGGAGCGACCATGCCCTTGATCCTAGTTGTCGCCCATCGCAGGGTACATGCAGTTGATGCAACAACTGTAGTACATCTGACCATCTGCAACAACAATAGGAACAACGTTCTGAGTACGAGAAAGTACTCAGCTAGACTTACCCATCTTAAACTAAAATAAAGTGACACCAAAGAGTATACAAGACTTTCTTTTAGTGGACTAGCTGACTCATTTGCGAAATAGCAATAAGTTAAAATAATGAACCATTTAGGTACTTTGCATCATCTTTATTATAACCTATCAATCTAGGTAAGCACATATGCTATAGCAATCACTTGATTAACCATTAACATCCAGTTACCAACTTAGATTTAGCATTTCCAACATAATTCATATAACCATCAGTGTTCCATCATCATTACTATGATGTCGTAACTCGAGTCAAGCGCTCACTATCTAGGAGCGATGGCGATTCGAATTAATTCTTAACCAGCTGGTGATTTATTCCTTACACAAACCACACTCACCGATCAAGTGAGCTACAGATCACCAATGACACTATCCTGGTAAACGTCGTGGGACAAACTGGGACCGCAGTATTTAGGGACCACCCGACTATCAGGAATCAGGCCTTGCCTGCCCTTGGGCTCACTCTTCGTACCCCTGTCATACCCCATTCAGCGCCAATACGTGCACCCGTATAGATCCCAGCCCGAATAATGCCACTAGCTTCGCGATCAAAAGGTACTTTATTCGGCTAGCTAAATGTGAGGCATGCGTTCAACATGACAAGAGGGACGAGCAACGATCGGTCCTTAATCGACACAGCCGGAAACTACGAGCACCCTAGAACCCTGTCTGGTTACCGCCAACTATTCCGTCCGGTCTCCAGTTATTCATCAACACTTGATTATTTCCAGGATATCATCCATTCCATAGCTAAAGTATTCTAGTAACCACCCATATTTGCAGGTGACAGGAAATCATCGATCGCTACCGGTCTAAGCAGGGCTAAGCAGTTATTCGATCCTAAATCTAACAGGATAAGAATATAATAAGGTAGCAAGGATAATAATAAATACATCAACGGTTTTACTCAACTCCTATAACTTAATGCAACAATATATAAAACTCATATATAAATGATTGCTTTTATAAAGTAGGAGACTTAGAATGCTCCGGGGCTTGCCTTGCTCGAACGAACTCGGACGGTGGTCTGGACACTCTTTCAGTTCGTCAACAACATCCTCTCTAGCATGCACCTCCTGTGCGGGCTCTTCTTACGGGACTTCCTCGACTGCTTCCAGCTCGGCTGCTACCGATTTCTCCTGTGATTCTGTTATGATGCATAGGTGTAAGTGATTATGCGAGTAGTGCATCAGATGAGATGACATATGATGATTCTGATTGCATGCAATGTAGATGAACACGCTTAGCTTTATTGGATAAAATATATGTAAAACTCTTCTACTAGGTAGTCCACAACATCCAAGAACATGTATCGCAAGTACATGCCATCTACTGCATTCTCTTCTACTACTAACCCCATTACTGCTAACTACCATATAACCTTAACACAAATGCTACTACTCTTCGTCACCATAACTATACTAACATGCCAACTCATACCAGCAAGTCAAAAATACTTCAAAGATACACCAAAGTGTACAAAATAAACTAATCATGCAATAAGAATCCTATTTTTATTTCACTTTAATCTAGAGCTATAACATCAACATGAATTTCTGTTGCTTAGAAAAATCTAAGAAAATTACAGTAGCTTTATCATACTATGAGTAGCCTACCGTAAAATTTTCATTGCATTTGGATAAGAAAAACAACCTACACAAAAATAACAAGCTATGACGGATAAATAAGCATGAAAATACTTTGCACTGCGAAAAGTATCAAACAATAGATTTAGTATTTTTTTTCATGTTCTATAGAGTATACAAACACCATAGAAAAATTTTCACATACAGGTATTATACATATGTTTGGCTCTAGCAATTTTACAAGAAAAAGCAATTAAATGCACCAAAAATAGATAGCTATATTTTTCTACAGAACATGTAAGACATATATTTTTCATAGGAGGTGCATCATATCACTAGATCAACAAAATAAGTTTCACATTTTTCTGACCTATATTCCATTTATTATGCATTTTCCAAGAAAACAACATTTACAAGAATTAAATAAAGCTATATATAAAAGTATCACAAAATCCATATGTAATATTTTTATATTGTAGATCTGTTCATAAGAAGTCTACTAAAATTTGTCTCATACAATTTGGAGCTAAAATGAGTAAACTATGAATTTTTGAAGACTATACAACATTTTCTGAAATTCATTTCTTAAAAATCCTTTTAAAATCGGTTCTGAAAACGCTACGCGCACCCCGCGCCTGTCCCCAGACCCGACCTCTGGACACTGCCACTGGGCCCCGCGAGCCCACGAGTCAGTGGCACCGAGGCAGGGGAGAGGCTTCGCCAGCCGGAGCTCACCGGCGGCAAGCCCTCCGGTGGCATGGGTCGCACCGGCGTGCTCGGGGCGCCGAGCCGCACCGACTGGTGCTTCGACTTGGCCGGGTGGCTCATCGGAGCAAGCATGCTGATGAGCATGGCACACTGTGGTGCTGCTGCCCGGTGGCCACACCACTCCAGGGCACGGCAAGGTGGTAGGAGTGGCGCTGGAGCTCCACGACTGCGAGGCGAAGCCGATGCACATGCAAAGGGAGAAGGAGGGGCGGGGCAGGGAGATTGGCATGGCCGCGAACTCTGGTGAGCTCCGAAGGACGCCGGCATGACATGCACGGCCAAAACGGCCCTCACCTTGGCGCTACGGTGGTGCGGAAGGTGCGTTGCGCTGAGGCGGAGCCCGTACGAGAGCTAGCGGAGCTCAGGCAGGAGAAGGAAGGCGAGGCCGAGCTTGGCGGCGGCGGCAATGGCGCAGCGGCCGTGCGGCTTGCTCTGCTGCGTTGCTGGCGAGAGGAGACAAGGCGAAGGGGAGAGGAATAGGGGTGGAGCGGGCGCAGACGGGCTCGGCCAGGCCGGCTGGCTTGCCACCTGTACACCGTGGCCGGCGAGCAGCGTCCACGCGGCGGGCGGGTGCTGCTGCGGTTGGCTGAGCGCACGCGGGGGTAGGGAGGTGGATGTGTGGAGGGAACGGGCCGGCTTCGGCTGGTGGGCCGAAAGTGGAGCGCGCGGCCCACTATGGAAAGAAATTCATTTTTCATTTTCTTTTATGGAAACAGCCCTCAAAAATCCCATTTTGAGCACCAAATTTCCCCTTTCACAAATTGACCCAAAAACAAAAGTTGTCCAAAATTTTATTCTCTAAAACATTGCTTTAGGGTACATTTTAAAATTCCAAATAGATTTTGAAATAGGGATTTAAAGTCCATTTTAAATCAAAACCCCATTTTTCTAGATTATTTTTAAAAGCAAAATTTGAAATTTTTTTGAATTCAAACCTTTCTGCGAATTGTTTGCTAAACATTTTTAAGTTGTTTATTTACTGAAACAAGCACATATAAGGCATGACAAGCATCAACATGACATTAAATCTACTGAAATAAAATATCGCAACATGCATGTTTCATTAACCTGTTTCAAGCCTAAATTTCATGTGATACTTGGGGATGCTTGATTATGCTTATGAATGCATGATGATTGTTATGCATATGATTAGCAATGCCTAATGCATGCTTAACACCAGGGGTGTTACAACGACCCCGCATCCATACACTGTGGACGCTCTTAGGGCAGTCCCAATGAAAGAAACTAGTAATTTCTATAACATAGGATACCGCACAAAAAAAAGTACTGCTTTCCAACCCATAGTTTCTATGAGTAATAATTATTTTCTCTTTCTCCTCCCAACTCTATCTTCTTCCTCCAATGAAAATGCGACACGAGCTCCCTAGAAACTGATGGTTTCTCCCCAATGATAATTTCATGGTTTCTTGGTGCATTGGGTCAAGAGTAGACCTGATTTCTTCATGAAGAAACCATTTCTATGATTTTTGCTCTCTTTCTTTATTAATTACGTTGCCATGTCAGCATTTTGCCTACGTGGCAAGTCATTTAATGAGGATAGAAACCATCATCAATGCACCATTGGGACTGCCCTTATAGGCACATTAGGTAATTACCAACCACCATTAATGAGCAGGACTCCACATAGTAGAATGGGTGGGTTCATTTAACTGAATTACAGAGCAGACGTCCGATGTTTACTATCATAGTATAATTATTGTTCACTCAGTGACTCACTCATGGATCACGGGTCAAATCACATAAAACCCCCAGTAAACTAATACTGCGCCATTTTCATTTCATAAATCTTATATTTATAGGATGTACGCCGTTTGACCATAGCGACAACATGAAAAGGGCTGCAAAAGGTTAATTTGTATATATACGCAAAGTGAAAAATTAGCACAGTTATTAAGTAGGCTTCTAACTGCTAGGACTTGCCGCCTCACAAACTTTAATTATAGTTCCCATAGATTTCCTGTATTTTCTCACTTCCAGCTTCACCAACCGGATCAGCTTGAGAGCATAATTCAGAACTCTACACGTCAGATGTACCCGTTTGAGCGGTAGATACAACATCTCCAGGGCGTCTCTTCGAGCCCAGTGTCGTGTTTTCGAGAAAAGGCACAGACCCAGCCCTAGCTCTCCTCCTTACGCCACGTCAATGGCTTTAATTTTTTTTATTTGAACTGTTGCCTTTTAATTTTCTCAGCCATAGCATTGGATGGGAAATTGGGAATAGAACGGACCCAGTTGTGCATCGTGCTTGGTTACAATCTAATCAAGAAATGGCCACCTATATATATTGACTGCATGGCATCGCCGCGCAGAGGTTTCTAGTGTATTATGTTCTATAGCAAGAAACCAAAATATCCAGGCCCCAATGCTCATTGCAAGATAATCATAGTGTATTCTATTTAAATCAATTTAAATCACCTTCGCAGTCAATATAGACCCAACGTATAGTTTTTTTTTGGAACGTAACAAAACAATACAGTGTAACAGCTTAAAGCAGAAGCACATGTTCCTCAGTTCTAAATTACAAAGGTCATTGACAGCAGTAACATGAACAGAAATGTGAAAAAAGGCATCACTTAATACTGAACAAACATCATGACACCAAACTACAGAAATTATTAAACATCTGCTATCCAGTTCGACCAAAAATTTTCATGAATAATGAGAAAGAATAGTAAAGTTATTTTATGTACTAGTAAAGAATAGTAAAGTTATTTTATGTACTAGTAACATAGATGACCATGAGAACCTAACAGAGATCAACAAAGTAACCAGCCCCTGATGTGCAGTTTGCTGCCCCCAAGAAAAGCAGGCAATCCATTATGAGAGAGAAAAAAAGAGGCAGTTATACTTGTATACAATAGATGGTCTCCATTACTGCTAAAGCCATAGATTGGAGAAACCTACGAGTTGATTAACTTACTGCTACATAGATTTTTTGAAACGACTGCTACATAGATTTTGATTGAGGCACAAGATAGCTGTAACACCAACGGATCACTAGCAGTAGATCTAGGTGGTACATATCTTTGGTAATCATTACATCCTAGTACATGAACTACTAGAAGAAGAAGGGGATGCGAGTGAGTCGGATGTGCAGACCAGTGGGGGCGCGGAGGAGGAGGAGCCGGTGGCCGCCATCACGTTCGGTGGTGAAGTTCTGCGCACGGGCAGCGTCGGTCGGGGAAGAAGGGCGACGCAGTGCAGTGGTGGCGCAGTGCAGTGGCGATGGCTAGGGTCTTCCCATCACTGGTTGCGCCCCCTCTGTGGATCGGATTTAGGGTTTGTTTGGTGGGGAGTACGGCACAGGCGAACCTCGTGCTTAGAGCCACCGGCCCCCACCTCTTTATATAGCGCAGGGTGACGGGGCCCCCAGCCATGGATGGGCTGGACGCCCCCGATTAGGGTGTAGATCAAAGGCCCAACAAGTTGTTGGGTCTGTTGGTGGAGATCAATCTAACATTCTCCTCCTTGATCTCAACTTATACTTTAACTTTAAACTTTGACTTTAATTCCTTTCACTTTTATTTGTTCCATCACAGATTAGTGCATAGAGCATGCTTCATCGTCACGGTCAATTGCCGATAGATTTGACAGCTACCATACACGCCTCTGTTCTGAAACAGATTCTTTAACTTTGGGCCCTTTTAATTGTCCAGGAATTATAGGCTTTCCCTTAAACACATGCCGGCTACATGTTCTCTGAACACATTGGGTGGTAAGCCTTTCGTAAGAGGATCTGCGAGCATCTTTTCGGTACTTATATGCTCGAGACTTATAATATGATCTCGGACTTTATCTTTCATAACATAATACTTTATGTCAATGTGTTTTGCAGCACCACTTGACTTATTGTTGTGAATCGCAGTATAATTTAAGTGGTCTATAGATATCGTCAACCACCTTCAAACCGGGTATGAACTTCTTTAGCCAGTTCACCTGCCCCATTGCTTAGCATGCTATAAACTAGGCATACATTGTGGACGATGTAGTGACGGTTTGTTTTGAGCTTTTCCATGATATAGCTCCTCCTGCGAGAGTGAACACATACCCAGATGTGGACTTTCTATCATCTCCCGCATAATCATAATATGAGTATCCCATTATTTTTAGGGAATCTGATCTTTTATATGTCATCATGAGGTCTTTCATTCCTTGTAAATATCGTAAGACTTTCTTTACCAATTTCTAGTGTTCTATTCCTGGATTACTCTGAAATCTGCCAAGCAATCCGGTAACAAACGCTAGGTCAGAGCGCGTGCACACTTGTACATACTGTAAGCTTTCGACAGCTGAAGCATATGAAACCGCTTTCATTTGGTTGAGCTCATACTGGTTCTTGGGGCATTGAAAATCTCCATATCTGTCGTCCTTGACTATAAGTGCAGGTGAAGAACTATATTTGTGCATACTAAATTTCTTTAAAACTTTCTCTATGTATGTCTTTTGTGATAACCCCAATACCCCTTTACTTCTATCTCGATGAATCTTGATCCCCAAAACGAACGAAGCTTTACCAAGATCTTTTATATAAAAATTCGAGGATAAAAACTTTTTCATTTTTAGTAGTAGACTGACATCACAACTAGCAAGTAAGATATCATCTACATACAGAATTAGAAAGATATACTTCCCATTCTTAAACTTTGCATAAACGCAATTATCCTCTATATTTTCTTTAAACCCAAACTTTCTTATCGTTTTATCAGATTTTAAATACCAGTCTTGAAGCTTGTTTTAACCCATAAATAGATTTCTTTAGGCGACATCCCATTCGTTCTTTTCCTTCCATGGCAAAACCTTTGGGCTATGCCATGTAAATATTTTTCTCTAGATCCTCGTTGAGAAATGTCGTCTTTACATCCATATGATGTAACTCTAAATCATATTATGCTACCAGTGCCATTATAATTCTAAAGGAATCTTTACATGAGTCTGGAGAAAAGGTCTCATTATAATCAATTCCTTCACTTTGCGTGAAACCTTTTGCCACGAGTCGCACTTTAAATCTTTCTATATTTCCTTGGAAGTCATATTTTATTTTGTAGACCCATTTACAGCCTACTGTTTTGGCTTCTTTAGGAATTGTTTCTAAGTCCCCAACTTTATTGGCTCTCATTGACTTCATTTTATCTTCCATAGCTGCTAACCACTTCGATGAGTGGGTGCTTCTCATGGCTTCTTCATATAAGGTGGGATCATTCTCCATATAAAACTCTTTAGTATCATAAACTTCATAATCATCAGGAATAACTGATCTTCTTGCTTTTTGAGATCTTCTCGGGGCCTCCACATTTGGTACATCTTCAACTTGAGGCTATTGCTGCTCCCCCTCATGTGTGACAACCGGTTCTATGGGATCCTGAAGGACATGTTCCTCATCATCATTCATTGTTGCCACGGGTGGAATAACAACAGGTGTTGGCACCATAGTGTCTTGCATTGTCGGTGCAGCAACAGCAGGTAACTCGAAAAATGGTTCCTGAATCATCGGATTGGGCGCGCACACCCGCTTCTCTTCAAGATCAATTTTCTGAGCTACCACGCTCTCTCTCATCATCTCATCCTCTAAGAAGACAGCGTGTCTCATTTCTACAAACTTTGTATGTCTGTCTGGATAGTAGAAACGAAAACCTTTTGAATTTTCAGGGTAGCCAATAAAATGACAACTTACTGTTTTGGGATCTAGCTTCCCAATGTTTGTGTTAAATACTTTAGCCTCAGCAGGGCTCCCACACACGCAAGTGGTTTAGTGAGGGTACTCTTCCTGTCCATAACTCATACGGTGTTTTGAGCACCAAATTACTTGGTACTCTATTGAGAATGTGAATAGTGGTTTTTAACGCCTCCATCCATAGACTCAACGGTAAGGTTGAGTAACTTATCAAGCTGCACACATGTCCATCAGGGTACGGTTACGCCTTTTAGCTACTCCATATTACTAAGGTTCGCCCGACGTGAAATACTAGGCTACTATACCATTCTCCTATAAGAACCTTGCAAAAGGTCCAGCACTTGGCCATATGGGGTATGTCGACCGTAGTACTCCCATCCACGATCAGATCGGACTATCTTAATCTTTAAATTGTGCTGATTTTTAATTTTAACCTTAAATATCTTAAATTTATCCAATGCTTCTGTTCTTTCTTTAATTGGATAAATGTAGCCAAACCGGGAGTAATCATCTGTGAATGTTATGAATGAGTCATAACCATCCACACTTTTCATAGGAAATGAACCACAGATGTCTGTGTGAATTATCTCTAAAATTCTTGCACTTCGTTTGACATCTTTTTTAATTTTCTTTACATACTTTCCTTTAATACATTCTATGCATTGTTTTAAATCTAAGAACTCTAATGGAAGAAGAATATTATTCTTAACTAGTGTTTCTATTCTCCCCATCGAAATATGGCCTAAACGGCACCACACTTTTCACAGGAAACGGACCACAGATGTCTGTGTGAATTATCTCTAAAATTCCTGCGCTTCGTTTGGCATCTTTCTTAATTTTCTTTATATACTTTCCTTTAATACATTCTATGCATTGTTCTAAATTTGAGAACTCTAATAGAGGAAGAATTTCATTCTTAACAAGTCATTCTATTCTCCCCCTCGAAATATGGCCTAAACGATAGTGCCATAATTTCGACGATGCATCGTGAGTTCTCTTTTGTTTTTTGTTTATATTTTCAGACGAGGATTCATGCTCATTCACATCACATACGGAATTCACATTTTCATGAAGTGATAATAAATAAAGCTCGCCTTGCAGGAATGCAAGACCAACACATTCATTATTAAACATTATCATACATTTGCCATTTTCAAAATGGTAATCATAACCATCATTATCCAAACATGAAATAGAAATCAAGTTTCTCTGTAAAGAAGGAACATATAAAACATCTCTAAGTAAAAGCACGAAGCCATCAGTAAGCTCTAGTGAAAGGTCATCAACGGCTTCAGCATCTACTTGGACTCCATTTGCGATTTTAACGCATCTTTCTCTTCTTTGCGTATTTCTCGTCGAACGGAATCCATGTAAAGAATTTGCAACATGAACAGTTGCTTCTGAGTCAATCCACCAAATAGATTTTGAATATTGTACATACAGGGATTCATTTATAAACATAATAATGTTCTCATATTTTTTTTTGCCATGATCATCTTCAAGAAATTGGGACAATCTTTCTTGTAATGCTCGGTCTTCTTACAATAGAGACATTGATCTTTCTTTATTGTGAACATTTTCTGTTGACACTGATTTTGTATGAGAGCCTTTCCCTGAGCCTTTGAGAAGCTAGCATTAGCATTAAAGTTCCTTTTCTTGTTATCTTTCAAATAGTTGATTGTACCACCATTTGAAACCTTTATTTTGTCCTCCTCGTGAGCATACATAGCCATGAGCTTTTCTAAGTTCCACTTTTTAGGTTGCATGTTATAATTAACAACAAAAGTGTCATATTCCTTTGACAAGGAAGCGAAAATCAGATGAATAAAAAACTCTTCCTTGAGAGCCAGATCCATCGGTTTCAGCTTAGATACTTGATTGTCCATCTTTAATATGTGCTCTCTTATGCCACCACCAATATACTTCTATGTGATCAGCTGCTTTATCAGCTAGGTGGCATAAGTCTTTGAAGAGCCAATGAACTGACTCTTTATCCATTCAAGACATTCTGCGACCGTGTCATAGTCTAAAATTGAGCCCACCAATGCAGGCTCAATTGTGTTCTTTATTACAACCAAACATTTCTTGTTGGCCATAACCTACTTTGCCATATCAATGTCATAAGACATCTTTACGGAAGCAAAGTCCCACTATCTAGTCTTCCATGCAGCATCAGTCTCATCAGCCCCCCTCACCAGTGCCTCAGGTTCAGTGGGGCACGGTGCGGTGACTACCTAGTCCACCTCGCCTAAAATAAAGGTTAGGTCAAGTTTTCTCTTTCATTCAATGTAGTTGTCTCCTTTGACGTTAGGAATATCTTTAATGCAACCCATCAAGGAGTATCCACCTGAAATCATAATTTATGTAAAGTGAGAACATAAAAATTACAAAATTGCATTCCTTAGTTCCGACGTTGGTCAAAATTAAAACATATAATTGTTCTTTATAATAATTCTTTATCACCATTGGGCAGAAATAGAATTAATGCAAGAAAAATTCATAACTAATATCATAATATTGCTATTAATCAAGGTTGGTCAGAATAATAACAATATTATAATAATAATAAACATATCCATTTTTTAAAATTAAATTCTTCCATTGGTTCAAATTTAATAATGAAAACGACAACTCTAAATACGCAGCGGAAAACATAAAAATTCTTTATCTATTTTCTAGAAACTCTTTAAAATACTATACTATTCTTTGAACAAAATTATCGTTGGACAAAATTGTACAGAGATTTGCATCAAAATTAAATTCAAAATTCTTCAAAATGCATCAAACTCAACTTCTGGAAAATAAAGAAACATAATTCTTTTCAGTTTACTTTTCTTCACAGAATGCGGCCCGAGGGCCTGCTCACAAGCGTGCACACTCGCTGCACTCCAGCAGCTCACTTCGGCCCGCGGCCTGCTGGCGGCCCAATTCTTTCACGCGTCCGTCAGCACAACAGCCAATTTTGGGCCGGCCTAGCGGTGCGCGCGCTCACTCCCCCATGCCCAGGCCACAACCTGGGCCTGGGCTAGGAAAGCACGATCCCGCCTGGGCCTCTTTTGGCCCAATGCGGTGCCTGTCGATCTTGGCCGTATGTTGTGATCCGACGGCAGGGAGACATTTTCGGAGAAATAAAACCCGCCGTCGGCCTCCGTTCACCCAAACCCTAATTCATTCCCTCCCTCACCTTCTCTCTCATCAGCGCCGCTCAGTGAAGATGGAGTGGGCGGCGGCCACCTCGCCACCGGAAAAAGAAGAGGTAACGGCGTCACCACGGGCCCCCTCGCCGGCGTCGCCGTCTAGCGGCCTCGCGGGCGGTGCCCTCTAACCGGAGCGCACCCGCATAGCGGTGAGTGGCGGCTCGGCTCTGTTCCCACGCACCGGCCATGGAGACGGCCGGCGGCGATGACTGGATGGCCGGGCCCCAGGTAGGAAGCCTTTCCTCTACCATCCCTTAGGGTTAGGGTTTGACTTTCTTGATCCGATTCAAAATCAGAGCAACTTCTTTGATTTCTTTTCTTTCTACCCCAAAATCTAGATCTACAACTAGATGGATCTGATACCAATGTAACACCAATGGATCACTAGCAGTAGATCTAGGGGGTACATATCTTTGGTAATCATTACATCCTAGTACATGAACTACTAAAAGAAGGAGAAGAGGATGCGAGTGAGTCGGATGTGCAGACCAGTAGGGGCGCGGAGGAGGAGCCGGTGGCCGCCATCACGTTCGGCGGTGAAGTTCTGCGCACGGGCAGCGTCGGTCAGGGAAGACAGGCGATGCAGTGCAGTGGCGGCGGCTAGGGTCTTCCCATCACTGGCTGCGCCCCTCTGTGGATTGGATTTAGGGTTTGTTCGGTGGGAAGTACGGCTCATGCGAACCTCGTACTTAGAGCCGCCAGCCCCCACCTCTTTATATAGCGCAGGGTGACGGGGCCCGCCAGCCATGGATGGGCTGGGCGCCCCTGATCAGGGCGCGGATCAAAGGCCCAACAGGTCGTTGGGTCTGCTGGTGGAGATCAATCTAACAATAGCATGGCAGTAGAAGAGCGAGGCAAATCAGCATCTTAGCTGGCTCTGGATTCAAGAGCAACGACAACCATATCTCCGTCCACTTCCTCCACCTCTCCTGCTCAGCTGCTCCTGATGCCCATAGTCTCAATCAGTCCTTGCTGAGCTCATCCTCGGTGAAAACAATGACGTCAAAAAGATCAGCGAGCTCCTCCTCCACCGTCTGCCGATACTCCTCCCTTCGCTCGAAGTAGTCATCGTCCACCTCGACATAGCCTTTGGCGTCGAATTCGGCGTGGATCTCGGCCTGCATCTTGTAGAAGCTGTCTCTCAGATGATTGAATGCCTCGACCCCATCGGCCATGGACTCCATCATCTCCTTCGACAGTTGCGGCAGCTTGTGCAGCGCAAAGACCACTCTTTTCCGAGAGAGAATAAATGCGACATCCTCCTCGCCATCTCCCTTCCTTTTCGTGGTACACCCCTCCAACGGACCATTCTCACCGGCCGTAGGCGCCTCCTTCGTCTCGATGGAGAAGGCCTTTGTCATCAGGCCCTCCTCCTCACCAGCTGCTGGCACGGCACCTTCGACGATGAGTACCCACTGAATCCAGATGATCCCTTCGGCGGAGCTTTCGAATCGAAGTTGGATATTGTTCGTGGGATGAAGTGGCGGGCTAGCGGCCGAAGTATAAAGAGGGGGAAAGACGAACTCTAGGGATTATATGGAAGCGATTCGGCCCAGCCCGACAAGGAAATGTAGTGAGACTCCGACTCACAGTGGATCGACTCCGTTTTGGGCTTTTGGCGTCTTGACTGCCCGGCAATAGAATCTTCACTTGGGCTTAGCCCATTCTGAGACGTCGTCGGTCAGCGTCTGGGCTGGAGGCCCATTTACATTAGGTGTCAGTCAGCTCTCAACTCTCCGTCGGACGCACTCATTCAGTCGACCTCAGGCGCCGCCGCCGCCGCCGCCGCCAGCGCCCGACCCCAGGCTCCAACGCCGCGCCGCCCACGGCCGCTGCGTCGCGTCACTCCAGCTCCAGCGCCACGCCCTCATCCGCTGCCCCGCTGCGTCGCCGGTTGTCCATGGCTGCCGGACGCCGGCGTTGAAGTGGTAAGTTTGTTTCTTCACTAAGAATTCCTCCTCCTCGATGCGACGTCCCAACTCACGCCCCAGGCACCGATCCGTCGTTGGTACCGCGCCGTGCCGGAACTGCGATCCGGAACGATGGTTCCCGGGACGCGGATCACCTCTACGTACCGGGATCCCTGTGATTTCTATTACAAGAGTGTTACTTGGCTGACTAACTTAGATTCATCTGATGTGCAACTGTCTTCCTTTTGCCCTTGAATTATTAGAGGACGGTTCTGTAGTAGGGACTCACAATTGTCATTCATCAGTCATCACCCCCCTCTTGCGTTGTGGAAACCTTATAAACTGTTTGCTGTTTGAGTAACAGTTTTGGATGTTGCACTATAATAACCCACAAAGTGGGATAAGTGCTACGTGATGGTGTAGCTGATTTGATATTCAGTTTGCTGTGGCATTCTCTGGATAATTTAGTCAAGCACACAGAATTTACTCTCAATTGAACTTGAATTTCCACTGTTCTGATGAGAAATTTGTGTTCTTGTTTCTGTTCGTGTCGAAGATAAGTCGGCGCCCAAAGTCTTACTGTTGGAAGAGCTCCTCATATATCGTCAATGGAAGCCAAGTTTTTCCGTTTCCTGAAGCTCGTTGGGGTCGGCTTCAAAGCGAGGTCAGAGAGCCAAGGCCGCGAGCTGTTCCTGAAACTGGGCTACAGCCACGAGGTGCAGTTCACCGCTCCCCCAGCGGTCCGTGTCTTCTGCTTCAAACCCAACATAATCTGCTGCACTGGCATCGACAAGGACAGGGTGCACCAGTTCGCCGGCGCTGTCCGGAGCTGCAAGCCTCCAGAGGTGTACAAGGGGAAGGGGATCCTGTACATTGACGAGGTTATCAAGCTGAAGCCCGGGAAGAAGCAAAAGAAGTGACGACTCCAAGGCAGATCACCATTGTCTTTGGCTTTTAACCCCTTGAGACCCATCCTTCCTCACATTTGTAGTGACGCAGATCTGGTCTGGTTGTGTTGTGTTGTGCTAGGCAGATCACCATTGTCTTATCCTTACCTCAGTTGCAGGCAACACGATGTATGTGGGGCATGTAATGAAGTTGTAGGACTATGAGTGGGAACAAGTTACCAGTTCCTTTTTGTTGAAATCAGCTGGAACATTGATTTGCAAATTGGATTGAATTTTTCGAGTGCAATATTTCCTTTTGAATTTGGGTCTTTCGATTGATTGTTGCAAACTGAGTGTGAACTGACCTGAGAACTGAAGCTAGGACCCTGAAATAGATGCGTGTTGCATAGTACTGTGGTGATAAAAATAATACTGCAAGACTACAGAAATACAGAATGCCGTTCAGGCCTACAGAAACCTGATGAGCATAATAAGGTACTGTAAGACTGCAACGATAATAAGGTACTGTAAGATAAAAATAATACTGGTATAGATTTATCTAATATTCCATACAGAAATACAGAATGCCGTGCAGGCCTACAGAAACCTGATGAGCATTTGTGATTTGTGCTGCTGCAGTCTGTGACAAACGAAGTCCACCCTGTTCGTTTGAACTTATCAGCAGAATCAGCAGTCATCCAGCAGTGTTTTTCTCTCACAACAAACCAGCGAACAGTACTTTCAGCACAATAAACCAGCGAAACGAACAGGGTGTAAGTTTGTAGGATTTCAGAAGTCCAGACTGAACGCCTATTTCTCAGCTGACACCGAATAAATGGAAATGCCGCAGCCATCACTGCCGTGCAGGCTGAAATTGGAAATCTGGCTCATTTAATAAGTTAGTCTTGTTGCAGTTTCGTATTTTATTTGCAAAGTAGCATTCCCCTTTCTTGTATTTTTTGATTGAATTTATGATGTGATCCGTAAGACCGTAAGGCTTTCTCTGGTGGGTCGGTGGGTTCGATTCCTGGCAAAGAGGCATATCAAAGAGGATGGGTTTGATTTTCTCTCTTACTTTGCGTTCAAAAATTTTCTCTCTTACTTCTTCAGTGGTAGGTTTAGTTTTGTATCTCCTTCTCTCTCCTCCTTCCTTGCAAAAATAATAATTATTTAATGAGTACAAACCAATTCCTATTTTAAGATCCGGTTCCTCCATAAAGCTAGGTTCAATTAGCCACTAGCAGTGAAGAATCGATTTCTGACCTCACACATCAATACATTTTTTTTTACGAGAACCTACGGAGGGGAGAGCTTCCCCGCCTGGAATATATTAAGATCAAAAGGTAAAGTTTGGTTACAGCTTAAGACGATATCGATCGCCTTACATAGAATTTACACAAGAACGAAGATAGAGTCGCCAGCGACGAAGGCCGGGTATCATGAAGGCAGAGCTAAATCTCCCCTCCCAAATGGTTAAATCATCACAAGCACAAATAATCACATCACGTGGAAGCTGCCTTTTATTCCGGAAGATGTCCCCATTCCTTGCATCCCATAGTCTCCATAAGACGTTTAGAAGTACTGAAGGCCAGGTCGCCGGGTCTTGCTGGCAGTCTGAGGGTAGCGCCCAAATGTCAATATCAGTAGCATCAGAGAGAGAACGGAGACCCAAGGCAAGCCACACGTCTCTGCTAAGCTTGCAGTCAAAGAATACATGACGCCGATCTTCAGATGGATGACCGCATCGACCGCAAGTGGCGTTCTCCATCACATTTTTGTCAAACAAATTTGCCTTCGTACTTAGCCTGTTCTTGAAGTATAACCATGCAAAGATCTTCACCTTGTTCGGAACTTTTGTGCCCCAAATCCATTGGCCATGGAAATCTTGCAACGACGGTGCAGGAGCTTTTTTTTTCGAAAGATCCGTTACCGACTTTCATTGATAAGATTGGTAAAAAATTTACAGCAGTACATGATTTGGCACAAGCTGCGCCCCCACCTTTTTGCCTGGAGCTCAACACAGTGAGGTCCAAGCCACCCCTAGCTTACAGAAGGACTAATTTACATTATCTAATGAAACAACAACGTCGTTTGCTATTACCGGGTGCACGCTATAGTCATCTTGCATCGGCATGATCATCTGCAGTCCTCTGTTTCCAGCGTGTGCCCACAAAATCGCTTCATCATAGATGGCTTCCTGTACGCATCCCTGGTCTTGAACGGCTTCTGAGTGTACGTCAGCCTCCTAATATCCTGCCCTTCTTGAAGTTGAACCTCCTGCAAAGGAGACATGAGGGAAACGAGCTCGGCAGCAGCTGCTGTTGTTAGTCTGGGGCGCAAGCGCAAATCAAACCTGTTCCGAAAAACTTGCTGCACCGACATGTTAGGCCTAAGGGAGTGGGAGAACAAGGCAGGGTAAGAAATGGCGAGGGGATCACTAGCAAGCCAGCGATCGTGCCAGAAGGAGGTAGAGGAGCCATCACGGATGTCAACGAAAGTAATAGAATGATAAGTAGACAACTCCTCACAAATGATTTTCCAAAGGTAGGAGGGGGAAGAGGACGGGTTATCGGAAAACACGGAGTCATTGAGGAGAAGCCAATCCTTCCAGGGAGCCTTCACACATCAATACATCATCGAAGAGTTCAACCACCGGAGAAGTCCTACTACTACTCGATGACGGTACCTGGCAACACCCGTCTCAATGCTCACCGGGACACGTAGCCACGTATGCAAGTGCAGCTGTGCAGTAGACTAATGTCACGATCAAAGATAACCAGAGGGGTTTAGCCATCCACATTGCAAGTACAAACCACTCACTAGTTCTCCTCAAACCTTTTTAAAGGTGCAAACGGTTTCATGATCATAAAAAAAAAGAGTGAGAAGTGAGAAGACGACGTATGAGCCCATTTCGCAAACGAAACACTCCGAGAAGGTGAGAACAAAGTAAAAGTGAAGACCGCACAATAACAATATGCAGCAACAAGGAATCAGCTTGAAGCTGGGAGTTTAGTGTTGTCTGGTTCGTGTTCAGTGGAGCTTTGGACATTTTGTTTTGTTGCCTTCTGATGTAAGGTCACCTGTGTTTATCAGGTTTTTCCGATTAGCGGAAACTTGTCAGGTTTGCCTGCCTAGCGGAAACTTGGGCTCAGTCCCTTTCTTGTAAGTTTAAGCCATAAGCATTCTCTGATGAATGTGAAGACTGGAATCTTTTATTCCGTAATCTAAAAAAAAAGTTGTCACTAATGGCAAAGCATGCAAATTATCAAACAGATGGAAGCATTTGGGCCCAGTTTGCCGAATTTACAACGAGTGGAGGCCTTTGAGCCTTCTTTCGTTCGCTTCAGTGATTTTTCCTTTGCCCGGTGCAACAGCTGAGTAAGTGCAGTGCAGACAGTGGGACACGGACGATGAGACGAGCAGAGGCACAGCACAGTCCAAACAACCGGTGGGCTCCTGGATCTGCTAGAGGTTGGAGATAAGCAGCGGAGAAAGAGGTCTGGCCTCGTCTGCTAAACTGTCAGGCTACGAATCAAGCCTGACGGGATTCTAGGTGGAAAATAGCAAGAACTGATAAGAAATTGCAAGAACTAAGAACAGCTACGATAAGCTGAATCTGTATTGCGATGAATGTAACTGCAATGATAACAGAATTGTTTGTGTTCGATGCCTCTCCCTTAACAATGAAAACAGAACAGAAACATTCCGAACTGACCGTTTTCGTTTTCTATATTATGATACCGTTTTTTAACATGAAAATTTATCAGTTTCAATTGGTTTCGCAACCATTTTCAACCATTTTTTGTACTCTTTAATTGCTAAATGTAGAAATATTCTGAACCAACCGCTTTCGTTTTTCTATATCGTAAGTCCGTTTTCGACCGTTTCGGACCGTTTTCATCCTTACTCTCCCTGTCCACCCTCTCGACCTTTATATGTCATGCTTACAAGGCCGCTGGCCACGCCTCGGCAACACAGGCCGGTTCTATTCTAATGGCCCAAGGCCCATGCGCTTAGCTGACTTAATCAACCACCGTTCTGCTTCTCTTCCGCTGTTGCCGTACGTGCTACAGTGCTCCCTCTTCTCTTCCTGACATAAACACCCCGGCGATTTTCATCGTGTGGTTGATCTGGACACGAAGAAAAAATGATAGGATCTTCAAGAGAAAAACGCTGGACAAGCTCTTTCTCTGACCTCCACGATAGCATTTTACTCTGGAGTGCTGCAGGAGCTAACTGCCTGAAGCTGCTTGCTCCAACAATTTTAGGAGATTAATCCCTTTTTTCGATTCTTGATTGATTCCCAGCTTATCAATCAGATAAGCTCGGCTACGCAGCTGCGCTCCTGGCACAGATATCTGAAATTCAAGCTAGAAACCATTCTGGATCTTTCAATAAAAAATGTTGTCGTCCTGGCAATTGTTTCCTTTAGTTTCACAACGGGCTAGTAACTGGCAATAGGTGGACACGAAAAGAATTAAAAATGAACTGTCGAGCTGGCAGCATCAAAACAATCATGGAACAAAGGAAGAAAAGCTTCGGCACAATAGCCATTTTGGTCCCTCAACTATAATTCGAGACTCAATTTCATCCTTAAACTTTCAAAACAGCCGTTTAGGTCCTCAAACTTTAGTTTTAGATTCAATTTAATCCTACAACTATGAAGTTGATTGTTTCAGTCCTCAAATTTTGTATTTTGGGCTCAATTTCATCCTTAAACTATCAAAGTGCATTTAAATTTTATTTTCAACTCAATTTTATCTATTCAAAAAGAAAACTTTATATTTTAGGCACAATTTCATCCATAAATTATCAAAATTATAGATTTGTTGTTGTTTCAATGTATCCATGTATTCTTAAAGAATAAGTAGTGTTCGATGCAACTGTAATTGCTCCCACAAATATCATTTAGTCGGATATATATAAATGGTACCATTATAAGGTAACACTAAAAATAACAGCTTGTAGTTATTAATGGCCAGGAAAGAGTTTTTGGATGAATATTATTTTTCTATCTCCAATCGTTGGTGGTGTTGGAGCTAACCAAGTGCGACAGTGCAGCTTCCACGTAGAATGTAAACAAAGTTGAGTTAAAAATAAAAGTTTAAAGAACAAAATACACTTTGATAGTTTATAAATGAAATTGAGCCTAAAATGCAAAGTTCGAGGACTAAAACGATCATCTTCATAGTTCTAGGATGAAATTGAGCCTAAAAGTAGAGTTTGAGGACTAAAACAGCCGTTTTGAAAGTTCAGGGACAAAACTGAGCCTCGAGTAATAGTTAAGGGACCAAAATGGCTATTCTGTCAAAAGCTTACATAATAGGAGTATTATTTTGAAAAAGAAGGCTTATTTTGATTCTAGTATTATCCATAACAATGTTGCGAAAGAATTTTTCACATATGCACAATGTTTCGTAGAATGTGAAAATTCATTTTCTTCATTTTTCTAACATCAAAAGGATATTGTGAGCCAAAATCATTGGATGTAAAGGGATGTTTGGTTCGGAGCCACGCTCCGCCACGCCGCTGCTGTGGCCGCCACACTCTGTGGCGCTGAAAATGTCCGCCACACTCTGTGGCGAGACTCTCCCCTTTTCCTGCTATAGATTCCTGTGGCTGCCTTCATTAAATGTTCAACCAAACACGTACCCAGTATCTGTGGCCGCCAGAACCGTGGCGTGGCGCGTTGCGGCGCCGAACCAAGGCCTTGTTTGGTTCCAAGAAATTTTACAAAATTTTTCAAATTCCCCGTCACATCAAATCTTTAGACACATGTATGAAACATTAAATATAGATAAAAAATAAAACTAATTACACAGTTTAGACGAAATTCACGAGACGAATCTTTTAAGCCTAGTTAGTCTATGATTGGATAATATTTGTCAAATAACAACGAAATTGCTACAGTAGCATTTCCCAAAAATTTTCGGGAACTAAACAGCCCCCAAACAACCTCTAAGTGAATCGTTTGGATTTGTTGCAACAACACAGAAAGGTATTATAAAGCAAAATTTAAAGGGCCATATATCATATGTCATATCATGTGGTTGTCTCGGTCCCGGGAAAAGGGCAGGAGGCACAGCGATAGGACCGTGGTCTCTCCATCCGTCTAACACCTGTGTAAACAAAATGACTTTGCCCTTGTGCAGTTTTTTCCATAATACTAGACACCCTATGATGTTTGACATATGCATAGAGTATTAAATGTAGACTAAAAAATAATTAATTATACAGATTGTGTGTATTTTGCAAGATGAATTTTTTAAGCTTAATTAGTCCGTGATTAGACAATGTTGTGCTATAGTAAACATATGCTAATGATGGATTAATTAGTCTTAATAAATTTGTCTCACAGTTTACAGGCGAGTTCTGTAATTAGTTTTTTTATAGGGGTGGAAAGTTTTTGGTGTCACATTGAATGTTTTATGGGATGTTGGAAAGAGTTTTCGGATACTAATTAAAAAAACTAATTACATAACTCACCTGTAAACCGCGAGAGAAATTTATTAAGCCTAATTTAGCTGTCATTAGCACATGTGTGTTACTGTAGCACTTAAGGCTAATCATAGACTAATTAGGCTTAAAAGATCCGTCTTGTGATTTCCAACTAAACTGTACAATTAGTTTTTTTTCGTCTATATTTAGTACTTCATGTATGTGCATTTGATGTGATGGGATAAAAAAGTTTTAGGTAAGAACTAAACACCCCTGGAGGTCGGTTCAAACTTCAAAGTGACTTGAGCATTGGCTGGTTCCGGGAAGGATCCCGATGATACGTAGTACTAGCTGCCGATCTCGGGCAATTTGGGCCGCCGCGTTCTCGTGTGCCATCTCGCATCCAAATACTATATAATAATATACGCGTTCTCGTGTGCCAACTCGCATCCAAATACTATATAATAATATAAAGAGCCGTCGCCGCCGCCTCAACCCCACAACCAGAACACGCGCTCTTTCCAAATTCTAAAAGGAAAAAGTCTACTTCACCCCTAACTATGGGATGATCTATTTTACCCCAAACAATAAAACAATATAATCTATCTTTGAACTTTACAAAACCGGTCAAATCATCTCCTCAAGCAGTTTTGGACAGTGGGGTTGCTATAGTAACAGCGGTTTAGTCTTTTTCTTTTTTATTTATTTCGTCTGAATCTTTGAAAAATTATAGTAAATCATAGAAAAATCATATAAATGGAAAATCTAATTTTGTTGGACTCCACATGAGTAGATCTACACAGTGAACATATAATATAGTATGCTTTAGTACAAATTTTTTGTTGTATGAATTATTCAAATTAATTATAGAAAAAATAGATTAAAATTTACAGCAAAAACTTTGTACTAAAGCATACTATATTATATGTTCACTATATAGATCTACTCATGTGGAGTCCAACAAAATTGGATTTTCTATTTTATGATTTTTCTGTAATTTACTATGATTTTTCAAAGATTTAGACGAAATAAATAAAAAAGAAAAAGATAAAACCGTTGTTACTGTAGCAAACAGCTATTACTGTAGAAAAACCACTGTCCAAAATCGCTCAAGAGGATAATTTGGTCGGTTTTACCGAGTTCAGAGGTAGATTAGACTGTTTCATAATTTGGGGTAAAGTAGATCTCTCCATAATTGGAGGATGAAGCAGACTTTTTCCAATTCCAAAATGAGCGCTATCGGCTGCCACGCCCTCCTCCCTATCCCCCTCCCCGGCTCGGAGCAGCAGGTCAGCCTGTTCATGGGCTGGTTAATGCGGTTTGTGGTCAAAAACCGCCCCAACCCACAGACGACGCAGTGCCACGGTCTACAACCCGCAAGTTCCACAGGTTCCACGGGTTAGGTACGGCGGTACCGCGGTAGTCACCTGCAGCGGTCGCCGGCAGCAGCTCCGTTGACCACGTCGCCGAGGAATTGCGGGATGCAGCTGGACGACCTGGTGAGCGCCACGCCCTGGGCCGCCGCCGCATCAAGGCTGCTCCTCTGCTCCTGGCACGACGCCGTCCTCCGGACTCCGGTCCAGGCTCCGGCCCGCGATGCATCGCATGGAGCCCGCCAGGGAGAGCGTCGGGTTGAGCCTGGTGGCGTTTAAGTCCATGCACTCGGCCTTTCCCGTGCGTCTGAAGGTGCACCACGAGCGCAGCTTAGCATGCATCTGAAGGTGCGTTGGCCGGCGTTGGAGAAGACCTCAAAGCTGTGCGCCGCCGCCCGTCGAGTTCTGCCGCCGCTGACCACGCGAGCACAGCTTGGCGTGCGTCTGAAGGTGTGACGCGAGCTGCGTGGCGAAGAGATGCTCCAGGGTGTTAATACTTTAGGATCCTATAGCAGTAGAACAGTGGGGTAGAGCTATGTATTTCGGGTATGAACTTCAAGTTCACAGTAAAAACCTACTGGATCCGAGAGAAAGGGTGAGAGAGAGGGAGAGATTGAGGTAGTGCAAACCATCCGAAGGAAGGGTGGTGGTGTTGGAGCTCGAGCCGGTCGCCATCACGAACGTTGATGGTGGCTGCGCACGGGCAGCGACGTTCGGGGAAGGGAAGGTCGGCGCAGTGGAGATCGGCGGTGAAGAAGATGCGGTGACGGAGTGGTGGCACGGTTCAGCGACGGCGGCGGCGGCGCTTCCCGTCGCTGGCTGCGCCCCTCTCTGGAGATCGGGATTAGGGTTGTAGGTGGGGAAACTGGCGGCTCAGGTGAACCTCGTACCGAGTGCCCCGGCCCCCACCTCTCTTTTATATGCGCAGTGCGACGGGGGCCCGCCAGCCATGGATGGGCTGGGCGCCCCCGATCAGGGCGCGAGTCAAGGCCCAAAGAAGCCGTTAGGCCTCCTTGGTCAGGAGATCAACCTAACATTCTCCCCCTTGATCTCAACATATACTTTAACCTTTAAACTTTGACTTCAATACTTTTCAATTTACTCGTTCCATCACAGATAAGTGTATAGAGCATATTTCATCGTCACGGTCAACTGCCGATGGATTTGACAGCTACAATACACATATCTGATCTGAAACAGTTACTTTAACTTTGGGCCCTTTATTATTGTCCAGGAGTCATAGGCTTTCCCTTAAACCCATGCCGGCTACATGTTCTCTGAACACGTTGGGTGGTAAGCCTTTTGTAAGCGGATCCGCGAGCATCTTTTCAGTGCTTATATGCTCAAGACTTATAATTTGATCCCGGACTTTATCCTTCACAACATAATACTTTATGTCAATGTGTTTGGCAGCACCACTTGACCTATTGTTGTGAGCGTACTGTACTGCTGGATCATTATCACAGTATAACTTTAGTGGCTTATGTATGCTGTCGACCACATTCAAACCGGGTATGAACTTCTTTAGCCAGTTCACCTGCCCCGTTGCCTCATAACACGCTACAAACTCGGCATACATTGTGGACAATGTAGTGACGGTTTGTTTCGAGCTTTTCCATGAAATTGCTCCTCCTGCGAGAGTGAATACATATCCTGACGTGGATTTTCTATCATCTCCCGCATAATCAGAATCTGAATACCCCACTATCTGGAGAGAATCTGATTTTCTGTACGTCAACATGAGGCCTTTCGTACCTTGCAAATATCGCAAGACTTTCTTTACTAATTTCCAGTGTTCAATTCCTGGATTACTTTGAAATCTGCCAAGCAACCCGGTAACAAAAGCTAAGTCAGGGCGCGTGCATACTTGAGCATATTGCAGGCTTCCGACAGCAGAAGCATATGGAACCACTTTCATTTGATCGAGCTCGTATTGGTTCCTAGGGCATTGAAAATCCCCATATCTGTCGCCCTTGACCATAGATGCAGGTGAGGCACTACATTTATGCATACTGAATTTCTTTAAAACTTTTTCTACGTATGCCTTTTGTGATAGTCCTAATATCCCTTTATTTCTATCTCGGTGAATCTCTATACCCAAAACAAATGAAGCTTCACCAAGATCTTTCATATCAAATTTTGAAGATAAAAACTTCTTCGTCTCCAGTAGTAGACTGACATCACTACTAGCGAGTAAGATATCATCTACATACAGGATTAGGAAGATATACCTTCCATTCTTAAACTTTGTATAAACGCAATTATCCTCAATATTTTCTTTAAACCCAAAATTCTTTATTGTTCTGTCAAACTTCAAGTACCACTGTCTCGAAGCTTGCTTTAACCCATAAATCGATTTCTTTAAGCGGCATCCCATTCGTTCTTTTTCTTCTACGACAAAACCTTTCGGTTGTGCCATATAAACATTTTCCTCCAGATCCCCATTCAGGAATGCCGTTTTTACATCCATCTGATGTAATTCTAAATCATAGTGTGCCACTAACGCCATTATAATTCTGAAGGAATCCTTACATGAGACTGGAGAAAACGTCTCATTGTAATCAATCCCTTCTCTTTGCGTAAAACCTTTTGCCACAAGTCGCGCTTTAAATCTTTCAATATTCCCTTGGGAGTCACGTTTTGTCTTGTAGACCCATTTGCAGCCTACTGTCTTGGCTCCTTTAGGAATAGGCTCTAAGTCCCAAACTTTGTTGGTACTCATTGACTTTATTTCATCTTCCATGGCCTCAAGCCACTTGGATGAATTATCGCTTCTCATGGCTTCTTCAAATGAAGTGGGATCACCCTCCATTTGAAAATCTTCAGTGTTATACACCTCATAATCATTGGGTATAGCTGATCTTCTAACTCTTTGGGACCTTCTAGGGGCCTCCACATTTGGCACATCTTCTGTTTGGGGCTGTTGTTGCTCCTCCTCATCTGTGGCATCAGTTTGTATAGGTTCCTGAAGAACAGGTTCCTCATCATTGTTTATTGTTACCACAGGAGAACTGACAACAGATGTTGGCACTACAGTGTCTGGCACTGTTGGTGCAACAAGAACAGGTAGTTCAAAGAATGGTTCCTGAATCATCGGATTGGGCACACATACCCGCTTCTCCTCAAGAACAATTTCTCGAGCCACCATGCTCCCCCTCATCATTTCATCCTCTAAGATAACAGCATGTCTTGTTTCTACAAATTTTGTGTGTCTGTCTGAACAGTAGAAACGAAAACCTTTTGACTTTTCAGGATAGCCAATAAAATGGCAGCTAACTGTTTTGGGATCTAACTTCCCAATATTTGGGTTAAACACTTTTGCCTCAGCAGGACTCCCCCACACACGTAAGTGTTTTAGTGAGGGTTCTCTTCCTGTCCACAATTCGTATGGTGTTTTGGGCACCGCTTTACTTGGTACTCTATTTAGAATATGAATGGCGGTTTTTAACGCCTCCATCCATAGACTCAATGGCAAGTCTGAGTAACTCATCATACTACGCACCATATCCATTAAGGTACGGTTGCGCCTTTCAGCTACTCCATTCTGCTGAGGTTCGCCCGGTGTAGAATACTGGGCTACTATGCCATTCTCCTGTAGAAACCTTGCAAAAGGTCCAGGAACTTGGCCATATGGGGTATGCCGACCGTAGTACTCCCCACCACGATCAGACCGGACCACTTTAATCTTTAAATTATGCTGATTTTCAACTTCAGCCTTAAATATTTTAAATTTATCCAACGCTTCATTTCTTTCTTTAATTGGATAAATGTAACCATAACGGGAGTAGTCATCTGTGAATGTTATGAACGAGTCAAAACCATCCACACTTTTCACAGGAAAAGGACCACAGATGTCTGTGTGAATTATCTGTAGAATTCCTGTGCTTCGTTTAGCATCCTTTTTAATTTGCTTTGTGTATTTTCCTTTAATACATTCTCTACACTGTTCAAAGTCTGAGAACTCTAATGGAGGAAGAATATCATTCTTAACTAGTCTTTCTATTCTCCCCCTCGAAATATGGCCTAAACGACAGTGCCATAATTTCGACGACGCATCTTGAGTTCTCTTTCGTTTTCTATTTGCGTTCACAAACGAGAATACGTTATCATTCGCATCACATACGGAATTCACATTTCCACGAAGTGATAACAAATAAAGATCTTGCTTTTGAAAAGCAAGGCCAACACATTCATTATTACATAAAATTTCACATTTGCCATCTCCAAAATGGCAATCGAATCCATCATTGTCCAAACATGACACACTAATCAAGTTTCTTTGTATTGACGGGACAAATAAAACATCTTTCAACAAAAGAATGAATCCATCGGCAAGCTCTAGGGAGACATCGCCAACAGCTTCGACGTCTGCTTGGACTCCATTTGCGACTTTAATGTGCCTTTCGCTTCTTTGCGTAGTTCTCGTCGAACGGAATCCCTTGCTTTGCCATGATCGTCTTTAGGAAATCAGGACAATCTTTCTTGTAATGTCCCGTCTTCTTGCAGTGAAGACACTGATCTTTGCTGACTGTAAACTTGTTCTGCTGAGGCTGATGCTGCATGGGAGCTTTGCCCTTTGGCTTTGAGGGAGAGTTGGCATTGGCATTGAAATTCTTTCTTTTGTTGTCTCTAACAAAATTGAGAGTACCACCATTGGCGGCTTTTATCCTCTCTTCTTCCTGTGCACACATCGCCATACAACGTTCTAAATCCCATTTTTCGGGCTGAATGTTGTAGTTGACAACAAAAGTGTCAAACTCTTTTGGTAACGAAGCAAAAATCAGATGGACAAGAAACTCTTCTGTAAGAGCCAGGTCCATTGATTTTAACTTGTTATTCAAATGATTCATCTTTGATATGTGCTCTCTAATGCCATTGCCATGACCACCTCCAGTGTATTTTTCTGTCACCAGCTGCTTTATCAGCTGAGTAGCATATGTCTTTGAAGAGCCATAGAACTGACTCTTTATCCTTTCTAAGTACTCTGTGACAGTGTCACACTCTTGGATTGAGCCCATTATGGTAGGCTCAATTTTGTTCTTTATGACAGCAACACACTTTTTGTTGGCATTGACCCCACTTTTGCTTTTGTAGGTCATATGTCATCTGTACGGGAGCATGGTCCCTCTCTTTTTTCTGCCATTCAGCATCAGACTCATTAGCCTCCCTCACCGGTGCCACAGGTTCACTGGGGCATGGTGTGGTGACCACCCAGTCTACCTCAGCCAAAACAAAGGCGAGGTCTATTTTCTTTTTTCATTCATTGTAGTTGTCACCTTTGAGGGGTGGGATATCTTTAATAAACCCCATCAAAGAGTAACCTCCATCCGAAGGAAGGGTGGTGGTGTTGGAGCTCGAGCCGGTCGCCATCACGAACGTTGATGGTGGCTGCGCACGGGCAGCGACGTTCGGGGAAGGGAAGGTCGGCGCAGTGGAGATCGGCGGTGAAGAAGATGCGGTGACGGAGTGGTGGCACGGTTCAGCGACGGCGGCGGTGGCGCTTCCCGTCGCTGGCTGCGCCCCTCTCTGGAGATCGGGATTAGGGTTGTAGGTGGGGAAACTGGCGGCTCAGGTGAACCTCGTACCGAGTGCCCCGGCCCCCACCTCTCTTTTATATGCGCAGTGCGACGGGGACCCGCCAGCCATGGATGGGCTGGGCGCCCCCGATCAGGGCGCGAGTCAAGGCCCAAAGAAGCCGTTGGGCCTCCTTGGTCAGGAGATCAACCTAACACAGGGATCTCCCATCGCGGGCTGCCCATCGGCTCCCCTGGCCGGTGCAGTCGTGCAGAGACGAAGGCCTGCCACACGAGAACGACGACGTTGGGGACGGGAGGACTAGCAGGGGCTCCAAATCTTGACGTAGGGATTTGCAATTAGATGCCGGTGCCACCGCTGAGGGCCGTGGCAAATCCGCGGCTAGGCACGGAATCACCATGTCACCGCTGCTGCAGGTGAAGATGGGTGTGCCGCCGCAAAACTCGCGGCTACCACAGCCCCGGACGGCTCCACCTTTGGCCTGGTCGAGACCACGGCACCGCCGCCTGCTACAGTGAGTCTGCATGCCGCCGCCGCCGGACAAGATGGCCTCACGTACGGGTTAGCGGCTTTCGGACCGTACCCAAACCAACCCGCGCATAGATCACAGAACGGTTTTGTATGGGCCGGTTTCACGGGTTGGTGCGGTTTGAACCAGCCCATGTACAGGGTAAGCAGCAGGCGCTGCAGAGCCACCGTCCCAGCCCCTCTCCTCGTCATGAAGGCGAAGGCATCGGACGCTGCCCCCGTCGTCCCAGCATCCCCGACCAGGACGCGTAGGACGCCGCCCCCGTCGTCCCCAGCATCCCCGACCAGGATGCGTTGGACACCGCCCCGCTCCCCAGCATCCCCGACCAGGACGCGTAGGACGCCGCCCCCGTCGTCCCCAGCATCCCCGACCAGGATGCGTTGGACACCGCCCCGCTCCCCAGCATCCCCGACCAGGACGCGTTGGACACCGCCCCGCTCCCCAGCATCCCGACCAGGACGCGTCTGACGCTGCCCCCCTCGTCATCGTCAAGGCGAGGGACGTGTGGAAGGCGGTCGCATTGGTGGCCGTGAAGGCTTCTCGGCTTCCAGCAGCCAGAGTCGCCGTGGCGTTCCACGCTTCGCGTCGCTATGCCGCTTCGACTCACCCACCGTCGTCGACCCCGATGAGAATTCGCGTCTCGTCAATGACGCGAACGCGGGGGCGGGGCACAACCGCTCCATCATGACTCATGAGGCGCCTCACCCCGTCACCCGTCTGGTCATGGTGAATGCTAAGCTGTACCTGACTTCTCTCCTCCCGTCACCTCTCCCGGCGGCCGCAACACTCTTCTGCCTGTTGAAGGCCAACCATCCCCGGCGCTGCAAGCTGGTGAGGATTATGAGCGCGCCGAATGCCACCCGAATCGACTCCGAGCAAGGCGTCGCGGCCCCTCCAGCTACCGAGCATCCATCCGCTGCAGCCGCGGCGCCTCCAGCTCCTCCATCCGTCGGCAAGCTGTACCACCACCCCGACCTCGACCTCGCTGGCCACGACAGCGAACATATCGGCAAGGCCTCATCCACGGCGCCGTCAATCGCCATCCTGGATGAGTTCGTGAAGGAAGGAATCACGGCGTCTCTGGAGGAGATAGTCGAAGAAGAGAGCAAAGCGGGGCCCGCCTCTACCCCACAGCAGGCTATCGAGGACGCTGGCCATCCACGGCAAACACTCGAGGAATTGTTCATGAGCTCGCCATCGATCACCATCCACACCACGGGCTCCAGAACGCGTACGTCGCGGGGGACCAAGCCCCATCAGCCCGCGTGGCGACCCTTCTGCTGCGATACCTCTGCAGTATCACCCAAGTCCAAGCGTCCGCTCAGCAGCCAATCCGGCGGGTCTCCCCCAAAGCGACGCCGCGCGGCAGGGATGCCTGCTCCAAACCCTCATCCTTCAAGGCGCCCGAGGTCATCTCGTGCCCATCAGGCCCTTGTTGAGTTCCTAAAATATTTCTCAAAATATTTCAGATTCTCGTCACATCAAATCTTTAGACACACGCATGAAGTATTAAATATAGATAAAAAAATAAAACTAATTACACAGTTTAGACGAAATAGACGAGACGAATCTTTTAAGCCTAGTTAGGTCATGATCGGACAATAATTGCCAAATAACAACAAAAGTGCTATAGTAGCGCTACAGTTACATTTTCTAAAATATTTCGGAAACTAGGAGGGCCATGCCATCGTCATGCTCATGGGGGTTCGGGAGGGGCTCCTCCGATGCCACCTGCTCCTGGAGGCGCTGCGCCACCCTCTCCTGTGTTCGAATTGGCATGTGGCGTTACCCTTCTGACTCCTGAGGATCCTGCTCCTGCAGGCGCGGCGCCACCCACTCCCACATCTGGCCAGTCTGGCCCTGTTTCACAGCCTCTAGCAAATGCTCACCACAGCCGGCAAGCCGCAGCCACCTACACCCCAGGACCAAGCATTGGCCGGTGCCGCTCAGGGGAATCCACTTGCTGCTTCACATCGTACAGCACCTGCGGTTCAGGGAGGCCAGCCTGCTCCCAACCCTGCGGCTCCTTCTGCGGTTGCTAATGTCAATCCTAACTATGTACGTGTTTTCGATTCTAAAACTCCACCATTCTTATTAATTTGGGTTCTGTTTTTTGTTGATCTAACTTTACCTTGTTAAGGCTATCCGCACTCATGGTCCTCTATATTCATCCTCTATATGTTCTAGTCAGCAAGATTCTCTCCTCTATACTCAATTCTCCCGCACCCATTCATCCTCTATATCATCCTCTATTCACTCTATCTACTGTGGGACCTACTTGTCACTTTATCTAAATATATCCATTAGTGATCTAGTTTTGAAGGATTTATTGAGACGAATTTAATGGTGCAATCAAAATTTAATTTGGATTTTTGGTTTGTGAGTTATAACATTTTTTTCCTTGGTTTAGCTAGTAGGGCCCGCCACTGCGCACTATAGAGTAAACACTGTACTACTCTAAATATAGAGTGAGAGAAATGATAGAGTATCGTTTTAGAGTATCCAGTACAGTAATTTTTACTCTATATTCATACTCTAAAGCTTTAGAGTATCATTTAAAGTATGCCACAGCGGACAGTCTAAATAGAGGAATTTCAATTGGGAGCTAGGCCATCTGGATATCGCGTCGCTGGCTCTGAATACGCTATACCAGCGGAGGGACGAGGATACCAAGGATTGGCACGCGGAGAGGAAAGTGCCTTACACATGGGCACTCATGTCAGGTTTTGTTGTGGTGGTTTTTGGCGTGCTAGCTTCTAAGCCTATTCTCACTCGTGGTACTCTAAATTCATCCTCTATATATCCTAGTCATCAAGATTCTCTCCTCTATATCTAATTCTTCCGCACTCATTCATCCTCTATATCATCCTCTATCTACTGTGGGACCCACTTGTCACTTTATCTAAATATATCCATGTGAGATCTAGTTTTGAAGAATTTATTGAAACGAATTTAATGGTGCAATCGGAATTTAATTTGGTTTTTTGGTTTGTGAGTTATAACATTTTTTGTTAGAAAAAAGGTAGGGCCCACTCTCTCCCACACTGTCTCTGTTGCGGGCAGCTGCCTCGCGCGCGCTCTCGCGTGGGTCAGCGCTGTACCGGAACCACGGTACATCCGCTTGATTTGCTGGACGGGAAGACAAACGCTAATTTACAGCATCACATACAGTTGCCCGCTGCAGCTCTTTTCTCTGTAAATCGCTGCTGCAGGAGGATATAGAGGACGCTGGTGTAGTCGGTCTAAGGCTATCCGCACCCATCGACCTCTATTTTCATCTCTAAAAAGAAATATTCTATCCTAGTCATCGAGATTCTCTACTCTATATCCATTTCTCCTGCACCCGTGTTATCTCTATCTCATACTCTATACCTACTATTCCATATTTTATTCCCCTTCCTCCCTCTTTTTCTTTCTCTCCAACTCTCTCTCTTATTGCTACAGTATTTAGCGGGCTGCTCTATCACGCGCGAGTTGTGGCGGTGCCCTGTGCAGCCAGTACGCTAGCGGCGTGTTTACAGGCGCGCGGTGCGCAGCCCGCATACGCTGTCGGTAGCGTACCGGTTGCTTTACCGCTGTCCGCTGCGGACAACCTAACGCCTCTATTGATCGGTATTTCATTCGAGGCGTGGCTTCTGTTTGCGCTCGACTGTCCTCCACAGGGGCAACATTTATGGTGATGTACGTTTTATCGGATACAGTAGGCCATCTGCACGGGTTTAGAGTGTGTTTAGTCCGTGAATTTTTTTTTGCTTTAGCTACTATAGTACTTTCGTTTATATTTATCAATTAGTGTCTAATTATGGACTAATTAGACTTAAAAGATTCGTCTCGTGGTTTTCTACCAAATTGTGTAATTAGTTTTTTTTCGTCTATATTTAATGCTTCATACATATGTTCAAACATTAGATGTGAGGGAAAATCTTGAAGAAAATTTTTGAGAACTAAACATGGCCTTATATTCGGCGGCGTCACTACAGCTGTTATGCGTGTACTTTGGCTAGCGGGAAACCCTGAGTACCGGGCTATATTTTTCAGACTGTTGCTCCTCGTCCTGAAGAATTTGTTTTACTATCCTGGAGTTGGTCTTGTCATGGTATTTCGCTGCATTGGTGGTTGGATTAAAGCAGGTTTTAGGGGGTGTTTGGATTAAACTTTAGTCGTTATTCCATCGGATGTTTGAACAGATATATGGAATATTAAATATAGACGAATTATGAAACTAAATACATAGATTAAGACTGTTTTGCGAGACGATTTTTTTTAAACCTAATTAGTCCATGAACAATATGGTGCTACAGTAAATATATGCTAATGATAGATTAATTAGGCTTAATAAATTCGTCTCGCGGATTACTGACGGATTTTGTAATTTATTTTTTATTAGTATCCGAATACTCCATACAACACTCCCATATGACACATCCTAAACTTTAGTCATTAGATCCAAAACACCCCTTTAGTAAAGCAAAAAGTGGAATAAAGATTGCAGCAGAGAAGTCCTCCGATGCTGTCAAGGCTGAGCTAAACCAGATTTGATCATGTGTACTGCTATGTTCTTATCTCCTCTGCTTATAGTAACCGGCACTATAGAATACTCCGGGCCTGCCCTTCTGAGAAAGGCGATGCCCAGGAGAGTCATTCCTACACTTGTGTGCATTAATAGATTCTGCTGAGCTACCGATGTTTGCTAGAATTTGTTGCCATGCGGTCCCAGTTCTTGCCTTTCCACTTGTTGGATCAAAATCTTGCAAATTTTTTTCATAGGCATCATGTGGAGCTGAAGCTGAAATTACTGTGTGAAGATATCTTTTTGGTTATAGCTCCAGTTTGAACATTTCCCTTTGTTCTCTATGCTATACCCTTTAGGCTACGCTGAGTGTTCAACACTGAATTTTCACTCGATCTTACGGCTTGCACAATTCGTCGTTAAGTAAAACAACAATCACGTTAGGACGTTAGGGATAGGCATTCGTGTTCTTAAACACAATGTACCGAACCTGAGTCGGAGTCGGCGAGCCGGCGAGGGAACACGGATCGATAAGAAGAGCCCAGCGACAGGGGGACGGTGAGGTGTTAGACCTAACTACGCAAGACACAGACCGAGGCACTGAGAGGAGGGACGTGAAAAACTACGGCGACGTAAAGTCAACATTTTTTAAGAAAGATGCACGCGTCGCATGGCCATTTCGATGCCGCGGCAGAGGAGGGCTCTCGACGCCGGCATGAAGCTCGATGCCACGGAGGTTACCAGTGCAGAGCTCAGCGACGACGCGTAGATGCCAACGGCACGGAGCTCGGCGGCAGCGCGCGGAGCTTTTCGGGGCGGTTGAGGCCGGCGAAGAGGCATGCGAGAGGTGAGGAAGCCGATGGGGTGGTCGGTTTGAACGGAGGTTGGTCGGAGGAGGGCGCTCGGAGGCACGGGAGCTAGCGGCGGCTGTGGAAGCTGGGCAGGCGGCCATGGCGCTCAGTGCCTGCGCTCTTGAGCATAGCGAGAGGGAGAGGAGCGAGGGCGAGAAAATGGGAGAGGGAGAGAGGGCGCCGGCTCGGTCTCTACAGTTGTACGAAGCCGGGGCAATGAGTAGGAGCGCGATGGAGTATGGCGGCCATGCGTTGGGCGTATTCTGTCCTAGACATCCTTCCTCTCTCTGTTGCTTTGAATGGAAATACGAAGGAGAGAGAGATGAGATGGATCCGAAAAGAATATTTGTGTGGTGGGTAAAATACGTGGACACCATGAGACCACAAATCGTCCGATGTCGGATGTGGGACGGATGCCTGCAGTAGAGCATTATCAGAGAATAAAAACACACAATATGCGCCAACAAGGAATCAGTTGTCACTAATGGCAAAGGATGCAAATTATCAAACAGATGGAAGCATTTGGGTCCAGTTTGCCGGATTTACAAACGAGTTCTTCTTTCGCTCGCTTTAACCTTCAATGATTTTCTTTCTCTGGCCTCCAGGGAAGTATTTTTACTCTGGAGTGCTCAAGGAGCTAAATGCCTGAAGCTGCCTGCTTGTCCCAACAAATTTAGGAGAGTAATCCCTTTTTTCCCTTGATTCACTCCCAGCTTGTCAATCCGATAAGTTCGGCTGTGCAGTTGCGCTCCTGGTCCTAGCACATATATCTGAACTCTCCTTATTATTAATTCAAGCCAGAAATCATTTTGGATCTTTCAATAAATAATGTTCTCGTCCTGGCATGCAATTGTTTTCTTTAGTTTCACAACGGGCTAGGTAATTGGTGGTAGGTGAACTGGGGCCTTGTTTAGATCACCCTAAAAGTTAGAATTTTTTTTTTGACTCTCTCCATCACATCAATCTTTGGACGCATGCATGTAACATTAAATGTAGGTAAAAAATAACTAATTGCACAGTTTAGTTGTAAATCACGAAACAAATCTTTTAAGCCTAGTTAGTCCATGATTAGACACTAATTAATAAATACAAATAAAATACTACAGTTTTAAATTTTTCTAACTTCTTCAATCTAAACAAGCCCGGAAAAGAATTAAATGAGCTGTCGAGCTGGTACCTGGTAGCATCAAAACAGTCATGGGCTCCGTTTGTATGTTTATGACTAAAGCCTGCGGCCCTGCTGTTGTGTGGTATGCAACTGTGTCATGCCTTTGTATTGAACTAATTAAGTGGCAGGACTTCTGCCTTTTCGTTTAAAAGAATATACTTGAATTATTCTACCATATATATATTTTTTATTTTCTCTTGCACTAAAATTCTCTATTATGGAACCAACTTTCCGTGACGAGGTGCTCAACAAGAGACTAAGGTGCTGTTTGGTTGTAGCATTGGTAACTCATATGGAATAGAATTAAAGTTGTGGCCATTACCGCAAGACATACCATTCGAACAAATTTGATTTCCATTTTGCGTTACAGTCGTACGAACCAAACAGCATTGGTAGGGTTTTTATGTCGTGTTTTTTCATGCCAAGTTGCAAGAACTACGAGCTTGAGGGTCTGTTTGGTTGGTGCCGTAGTTTGCCACGCTAAACCTTTGGCAAATTGTGGCTGTCAGAGAAAGTTCGGCAAGGAAAATTGAAGCCACACTTGTGGCAAAGTTTGGCAAGAAAATGAGTCTATGACATGTGGAACAGTGTGCTAAGAAAGTGTGATGACCGTAATTGTAGCAGCGAACCAAACAGCTGCCAGAAAAACTTGACATGACTAACCTAGGACATGGCGCGTTCTGGTCACGAACTAAACAGGAGTTCATGTTTGCGAACCCAAATGCATTGTTGTGTTTGCTGTAGTTGTCAACCACAGGGATCCAACTCAGCAATGCATTGTTGTGCACTTGTGTTCGCTACTTCAGTCCAACATGCATAGAAAAGTTCACCCGGTCATTGTGCACTCCTTTGGAAACCAAGATCCCTGAAAAGGTGACAGGATGCATTTCCACCAGGTAGGATGCATGGTAATGTGAAAAGTTTGACTAGGTTGTAACAATAATATTACCAACATTTATATTTTTAAATAAGTTTATTATAAAAATATATTCAACGATCTATCAGTGGTACTAATTATATATTGTAACTATTAATGTTTTTTATATATATTTAGTTAAAGTTAAAAATACCTAACTTTTGAAGGGAGAATGACTTTTTTTTAATAGGACGGAATGAGTAGACCGTAGGCACCATATCCATGTACGTCCACAGCACTGCAAGTACAGTACAGGGAAAGACCCTGCACATTTACAGCGAAACGCCAACATATTTTCTCTGCCATTTCCACATCCTTTACACAAAACTGAGACCTTGGCACACGATGACAGAAAATAAAAGAACTGCACTGCTACGTCCCAAATTAACTTTCCAACACGACAAGCTTAGGTGCCTAGCTCGGTTGGCCATTCCGTCGAACAGAGAATAAACTACTAGTTGCTGCGTTCCTCATGCTGGCCTCGCCTTTGCCACTTGTTTTCTCCCCTGCTTCCCCTCTCATGTTAGCTAGTAGCTGCTTTGTTTACGCAAATGCAAATGTCACACGGCTTGTGCGTGTGGTTCCTGGTGCTAATTTTCTTTTGTGTGCTTGTGCTCTTGTCGGCCAGCGTACTTTATTTGAGCTCACATTGGCCTATCATCTCCGATCCAGGAGGGGATATCCCATAGCATATTCTCCGATCCAGCCAAAAGGAGGCAGCGTTGTTTTCAGTAATGTCAATGAGGGCAAGCGTACCAAATGCAGTTTGCTCTAGTTTTATACAATATTATATCTTTTTGTATTTATATTATAAACGTCATTGTGCAACATATATTTTTCTCATCTTTATGCCGAGAAGTTGGCCTTAAGTTGTCAAAGAAAAAGCGAGGAAAAAACTGAAGGCGATGAGCGTTAGAAGAAGCAACAAGGATATCATTGTACTATTTATGAGTATGTAGCATGTATGTTATCTAGATGACATAGGAGAGCTGCGCTTCTTTGTATTAAAAAAAAGTTCATACAACAGGTTGTCGAAGCAAACACAATCTCAAACAGACTAATTTGACACGGACCCAGCAACCACAACCCGAGTGTGGCTCATGGAGTCATGGGTACTCTTTTGGGAAACGCGGGACGGAAGGGAATCACCCTCAGCCTTTTCTACTATGGAACATACGTATTTTGATCTAAATAGTTTTAGAAAGCTAATTCAGAGAGCTAATTTTGCATTTACACATGAAGTTGCTCAAGGCCTGTTTGGACGAGAGCTAGCCAAAGTTGCTTAAACCATGCATCCATCCCCAGACGTCTGATTTTGGACACCTGGGCCAGGATGTTTTTGCCTAGCCGGCAATGCCTGGTAGTGCTCCATCCAAACAGGGCCTGTATGCACCCCAAGGGCACAGCCAAAGATAGGCAGTATGTTCTCAATAGTCCGATCTTCACCAACTATTGTGCCGGCAAACGTAATCACATCATAGGCATTGATCGCCTCTAGCTCCATGTATGGCGATGCACGATGCCTGATTGAGAAGCTTTGGTGAGTAATAACATCGCAGCAGTGATGAACTAACATTGGCGAGACTTTTGTATTATCTTCTTTGCCACAATCATCACTTGTGTCGTTATTTGTGAGTATATATGTACTCCCTTAGGCTGCCTCAGTGGAAGTTTCACTGGAGTTTCATTTGTATTTAATAGCTTGCCACATATGCACTTTTGATGACATAGCAACGTTTTAATGAAAAGAGAGAATAATTGGGTTTCATGGAGATGAAACTCTCTTGACACAGTTACCAACTCTCTATGAGCCATATAATTAAATGTATATGAAACTATGAAATGAAATTTTTCATTGAGAGTTGGTGTTTCATCTAAGTTTTATTTCATTCTATATGACTTGGCAATCTAGGAAACGACGAAATGAAACTCTCCACTGAAACTGGCCTTAGTCCACGAATAAATTAATTCCTAGAGTAGTCTTAAATCAAACTCTTTTTAGTTTGACTGAATATATAGAAAAGAGTGTCAAGATTTATGACACCAAATTAGTCCACTAAATACATCATAAACTATATTTTTTATAATATTGGTGTCTCAAAAGATTTGTACTCCTTTCTATAAATTTGGTTAAACATTAAAATATTTTACGTAATGTGACTTTAATAATTAATTTATTCAAAGACAGCGGAAGTATGCACAATGCATGCGTAGTGGTCTCTTCACATAAAAGCTCAAGAAATCATATTATGGCCACCAACTAGGCGACGAAGATTACTCGCACTCTTCACCTAACAGACACCACGAAAAGAAAATGCACAGCATACCCCCCAATACCCCATGAACAACAAAAGCATACGTATCAGGAAACCATTCCTCTGGCTTAAGAGGACGGTCGAGCGTACACCATTTGCATTGGTTACCACTAGTTTGAGTTGCAGCAGAAATGAAACGGGAGCGAGTGATCGATGACCATTTAATATTTCTCATGAGCATAGGTACGTACGTATGTACATACTCCCTCCGCCTCCTTTTAAGTGTCGTCCGAAAAACATGTTTGTGAGGAAAATATGGTTTTCTAGAGACACATATTAAGAGACAGAGAGAGTACGAATAATGCAAATTAATTAATACGACGAAGAAAGAAACGTGGTGGTCTCTGTATCTAGAGTATAGTAGTACTAGGATGAGCTGAATCCTTGACCAAGACGTCCGACAGTGACACGAAGATCCGTCTCGGACCGTCCATAAACGTTCTTGGATATTCCCAGGGACGATGGCATCAAAGAGAATATGCGCTCCATGAGGCGTGTAATAATCCTTCCCTGATCTTCGTGAAAAAAAAAATCCCTTCCTTCGTCGCGCTCTGATTTGTGATTTGGGTTGGGTTTAGGCTACCTCCTGCTGCTGCTGCCCTGCCGGCCTGCCCCCACGGGATCTTGTGATTTGGACGTGCAAAAACAAGGTCTTTATTAGGTTGCAAGTTTTTTGAATTTTTTTATTGTTACTGCAGTACTTTCGTTTGTATTTGACAATTAGTGTCTAATCATAGGCTAATTAGGTTTAAAAGATTCGTCTCGCAAATTATAGACAAACTATATAATTAGTTTTTTTTACCTATATTCAGTGCTCCATACATGCATCTAAAGATTTGATTTGACGAAGAGAGTGTAAAAATTTGGAATTTAGAAACAAGGCCCAAAAGGTTTTGCGTGGACATGAACGGCGCGAACGAGCGGAGAAACTTCACGCGGAAGCTGAGCTGCTGTGCAGCGGCGGAGGATCATCTCGTCTCGCTTTCATGCATGCACCAACGGACGCGTACGCGCTGGCTTTAATTGAAAATGAGTTTATCTGCCCCTGCTCGCCAAATGGGCTTGACGTACTAATGCCATCTTGATTACACGCGCGAAGCAGCATGTACTGTTGTGCTCAAACTAAGATAAACCGTTTCGATCGGAACCAGTGGTGGAACTAGGGGGCCAGCACGGGTCGTGGCCCCAGGATACAATGGAAATCTTTTAAAATATTTCAATTTACAACACATTAAGACATCAATTCATCTATTTCTATCATAATATTTTGATTTTTGTTATGAATACTAACTATATATGTAAAATCACTGAAAAGTTATTGAGACATGCACTTACGTATACATTTATCATACTTAGAGGTGTCATTATAACTATGTGTCCCTCTAATCAAAATTGCTGGCTCCACCACTATATGTGATTATGCTTTCCTTTCTATAACTTCAGTGAATGGGTGGGTAAATTTGTTGCCCTAGTCTTGATGAACCTTCCAAGAAGGTCATACCTTTTGTCCCTTAGGGTTTGTCTAGGCGCAGGGGCGCTATACCGGCTGTCATTTGAAATGGCTCGTGGCTGGTCTGCTGTGACTCTGCTTGCTATGTGTCTAGCCCATATGATCATTTGATTTGGTCCTCATTTATGTGTCAGATCTTGCAAGCTGCTGCACAATTTAAAGAGAAAACAGAGTACATTGGCCCTTTCAACATTCTCTAGCCTGACGAAGAAAGTGGCAATCAAGCATTGAGATTTTCCCATTCATGAGGTTTTTAACTATCGCTGCCTTTTCTATACCCTTTGTCCCAAATGTATTACTTTTAATAAGAGATTATAGTATTACAGTAGGCATACTCGACGTTAGCCGGCGGCTAGCTGCGGGAAGTTAGGCAACGACTCGTCTTACCTGATCGGTACGACCGACGGTGATGGGAAACCACGGGTGAACTCACTGACGGTTCACAATAACTCTTCCATGGCTCATAAATGAGGAGCAAACAGCTAATGATGACCTCTTCTAATGGAACCAGGGGTAGCAGGGCGTGCACCCCCCTCTCCCCACCCACACACAGTAATTTTTTATAAACGAGACTATGCAGTTTGATGTAGTTTGATCGTGGCCATCGACACTCATAATGCCCAGGCAAATTATTGCAGTAGCCGCCCAAGCACGAATGGCGCAGCGCCCGGATGTTACACTCGCCAATATTTGTAGCCAATGAGAATGAACAGTAAACAACAATGGAAGCCTCCCATAGAATAACAAACATTGAGAAACACTTATAAAAAACAACATTGAGAAAAATGCATATACTAGTGAATAGATATGCATGAGGAGGAATTAGTAGTGACCTTGGCATCCATCAGCGACGTAAGTCGTAAGGGTTGCCATCTTAGCCCTTAGAGCAGTGGCACGTAAAGCCTCCATTCTCTTGCCGGTAGTCACACAATGCTTTGCTCCATTCTCTTGATCGGTACGACAAACTGCGATGGGAAACCACAGGCGAACTCATTGACGGTTCACAATAACTCTTCCATGGCTCATAAATGAGGAGCAAACAGTTAATGATGACCTCTTCTAATGGAACAAAGGGTAGCAAGGGCCATGCCCCCCCACCCCGGCAAGAAAAAAATCCGCACACAGTAAATTTTCTTTATTAAGGTATCAATTCACCTATTTTTATTATAATATTGTGATTTTTCATTGTGAATACTGAATACAAACTGCATATGTAAAAACATTAAAAAAAGTTGTTGAGACACACTTATGAAATATTTTTGTCACACCTAGAAGTGTCATCATATTTGTTTAGCCCTCTTAATCAAAATTGTTGGTTCCACCACTGATCGGAACAAAAGCTAAGTACGTGGCCACTTGCTTTCAATAGTTACACCGTCAAATTTACCCTCAAAATTCAAATCCAAATCCAAAGAGAATTGGTTAAACAGGAGAAATTAATGGTTAGTTGAATCGAAGTAGTAGTTTTTTCTTTGGTCGAAAAGAAAATAAGACAAACTCGATCGCACTCCCAGTCGCGTGGCACGTGAAGAATAATAGTGAGTCAACAATGTACGGTACCTCCCTTGCACCATCAAAATGGCATCATCAATATTCGTGGTCACAGCATCAAAGTGCAGATTTCGACACAAACACACAGACCGTGCCTCCTTCATTTTCCGTAGCGAATTATTCCAAGAAAATTAGAAAACAGCGGCAGACAACATATGCGTGTCGGATCCGGTAATAACTGGAGTCCTACTCTTGGGGCCAAGTTATTCTTTTTCGAATGATCGATAACGGCCGGGCAGGAACAGTCGAACAGAGAACAGGATGTGACAGACAATGCCGCCTCTCTCACGCCAATCAGAAAAAAAAATGTCATGTGTTGTTTCGATTACTCCTACTCGCTCAGTCCGGTTGAATATGCAATTATAGGAAACGTGCCATTCAAATCGTATCAACTTTGACTAAATTTATAGCAAAAAGTATTAACATTTACGTCTCGAAATAAATTTATTATGAAAATATATCTCATAACCAATCTAACGGTACTTATTTTGTCTCATAAGTGTTAGTATTTTTTTATATAATTTTAATCAAAATTTGTGATGGCTGATTTCTCGGGATGTAAGAATTGCACATTCATTGGGACGGAGGGAGTACTACGTACCTAAGACACGCGGCCGCGCACCTTATCTGATCATCGCAAGAGTGACTTGTACAGCTTGCTCGCCGATCGAGGTCCGGCCGGGCATGGAGGAAAAGGAATTTGGCTGCGTTCACTTCGTATGCCAACCCAAAATATTTACTCTTTCACCCATCACATCAAATCTTTAGACGCATATATGGAGTATTAAATATAAGTAAAAAAAATAACTAATTACATAGTTTGTCTATAAATGTCGAGACAAATCTTTTAAGCCTAGTTAGTCTATGGTTAGATAAATTTTGTCAAATAATAACGAAAGATGCTACAATAACTTTTCACTCACTTTTACACACCCTTGTTCCATCTGCTACCGGACGGGAGATGCGTGCCGAAAAGGACGGCCCTCCGTGACCGAACCACCGCGGCCATAGATCTCCGTGGACGCGAGGTCACAGGGGAGTACGACTTCACCTGCGTTTGTTTTTTTTTTTAAAAAAAGTCTAGATCACCCCCTGAAGTATGGGGTGGTGTCTAATTTATCCTTTAAGTATGAAACGGTCTAATTTACCCCCTGAACTTTTCAAAACCGTCTACTTTACCCCCCTGGGGCAGTTTTGGACGACGGTGTGCTACAGTAACCATGGTTTTGCTACAGTAACCAAATCTTTAGAAAATGCTAGTAAATCACAGAAAAATCGTAAAATGGAAAAATCTAATTTTCTTAGACTTCACGTGAGTAGATCTACACAATGAATATATAATATGGTATGCTTTAGTACAAAGTTTTTGCTATAGCTTTAAATTTATTAGGATTTTCTAATAAATTTAAAGCTACAACAAAAACTTTGTATTAAAGCACACCATATTATATGTTCATTGTGTAGAACTACTCACGTGGAGTCCAACAAAATTGGATTTTCCATTTTACGATTTTTCTATGATTTACTATGATTTTTTAAAGATTCGGTTACTTTAGCAAAACCATGGTTACTGTAGCAAACCGCAATCCAAAACTGCCTTAGGGGGTAAAATAGACGGTTTTGGAAAGTTCAGGGGGGTAAATTAGACTGTTTCATACTTGAGGGGGTAAATTAGACACCACCCCATACTTTAGGGGGTGATCTAGACTTTTTCCTTTTTTTCCAGCGCGGCATGCATTTGGGTGTGTTTCAATATGCTTGCGAGTTGCGATAAGCTTCTCGCTAACCTTTTTTTTATGAATATGCATTTGGGTGTGTTTGAATATGCTTGAGATAATCTCCCGGCTATTTTTTTTACAAATCATGAACACACTCATATATACATGTGAACTCAGTCACATGAACTAAGTCAGTAAATTAGATATTGATAAAGTCATCATAGACATCTCAATGTCAACGAACATGTCACGTACCACATATTATGCGTTCCATCTCAGATTTCAACATATGGGACAATTTTCTTTTTTAAAGAAGCAGATGGAAAAAAATCGGGCGAACTTCACTAAGCACGAGATTTTGTTTTTTTTTGGTGTCACCCAATTAGATCAAAATGACAAAAACAAAAATTGAAAGCAGTGCAAATGGTGATCAAATATAAGAGGTTATCTTGCCAAAAATTTGTCACTGAATTAAAATCAGAGTACTTTGATAACAAAACGATTGTTTTTAAACAAAAATCAGAGTACTGCCTCGGTTCTAAATTATAAGATGTTTTGGCTTTTTTAGATTCATAGCTTTTACTACGCACCTAAACATATATTGTGTTTAGATATATAGTAAAAACTATAAATCTAGAAATGTCAAAACGTCTTATAATTTGAGATGGAGGAAGTACTTTGATAAACTAAGAATAGCTCGGCTAGTTAGATACCTCATGGTATAACATGTCCGTCTAGATTTGAGTCTCCGACGCAACTGAAAACATAGGCATCTAAGGCATACTACTATTTTTGTTTGTAATGAGTACCCCATGTATCTTAAAATATAATAAAGTCATGTTTAGATTAACTTAAAATCATAACATGAGTGGTGTGACGTCAGTAAACCTTTTGCAACTCCATAGTCAAAAACGGAAAAGGTGAAAGTACGTGACGAAACGATGAAAGAGTGAGAAACCGATGGATAAAGCAGAGAGCAAGGAGACGGAAGGAGAAATTAATAAATCCATGAAGAGCTCTGGCTTTGAAGCCTTGATTTGTTTTAAGAAAGTCACTTCAGGGAATTAACTTTAAAAACACCCATATGTATGACAATGCACTCCTAAAACCAGCTGGTAACATTTCGAGCGTCACGTTTCAACCAGATAAGATATGAACATTTTCAACACGCTATGTTCTCCGTGTTGCCGATGCATTTTTGGTGGTGAGGCACGAGGGCGTGTCCACTCATCCGGGACACGGCGCACAGGACTACCAGTGGACAAACCTGCAACAAGGCCAAAGCGGGGGAAAAAAAAAACAAAATACAGGCCAGGCGGCACCGGCACGCACCCGCACCGCACCACGGACGGTGGCGAGCCGCTGCCGCTCACGCGGGCCCCCTGGGCCCTCGCGCCGACTTGCCGTGTTCCGTCTGGCACGTGGGTCCACCGGTGGATCGCGCCCCGCGGCGGGAAACGTGCGCGCCCGTGTGCTGTGCCGTGCTGTCCTCGGCACACGCGGCTGCTCGACGGCCCTTTTTCGCGTCTGGTTCGGTGGTTCCGGAGGGATAAAGTACTAGCGTCACCCAGCCATCGTCCCAATCCAATCCTGGGTGACGCCGCTGCTGCCGCTGCCGATGGAAACGCAGGCAGGTTCAATGGATCTGCCGCCTTGTCCTATGCCGTTGCTGCTGGATAGATAGAGGTGGATGCCCATCAAATCATATACTCCTAGTGCATGGTACTATTATTTAATTTTTATTTTATTACATTGGATGTAGATACGGGTTTAGATACTTCCAGATATTAATACAAAACCGAATAGTTCCAATATAAATCAGCAAAAATCATATACGAAGGATGTAGAAATAAATATAGGCTCATCCTTAACTGACATTTTGAGAGATAGCGCTAGAGTTTGTTATTAGAGGTGCAGAAAAATGAATGCGGACATGCTTACATTATTTTATTTTCGATATGCATCCATGTGATAGGTGAGATCTATTAATCTAATATTAATAATATTTGTAAAATAGTTGCCGTTTTTTCTCTCCTTGAAACTTTTTCTTTGTTTCCCTTGGTTTCAACTGAGCTCATTTGGCCAATCCTCGTTTCACAGAGCCCTAAGAACCACCGTTATAGTGTGTCACTATATTAATCCGTCCAGGTTAATGGCACTATACAGAGGATCGACGATTGCATCTGGACGACAGGTGGCAACCCGGTGCATGTGCAGATACAGTACATCGCCTTTTCCCTCCTTTGGCGTCCTAGGGGCTGTTTAGTTGGCGAAATTTTTGGCGAAACGCTACTGTAGCAGTTTCGTTGTTATTTGACAAATATTGTCCAATCATAGTCTAATTAGGCTTAAAAGATTTGTCTCGTCCATTTCGTCTAAACTGTGTAATTAGTTTTATTTTTTATCTATATTTAATGCTTCATGCATGCGTTTAAAGATTCGATGTGATGGAGAATCTGAAAATTTTGGCAAAATTCTTGGCATCTAAACGGTGCCCTAGGCGGTGCGTGTGTGGTGGCCTCAGCGATTTGCTGCGCGCCTGCGCCCCACATCATCTCCTTTTTTAGCACCTCGCTTGCGTTCTCTGGTTTCCTCCTCTCCTCTGCGCTTCCCACCACCGCTCCCTCTCCCTGTCGTCTCTCCTACCACAAAGCCGTGGCCCGTGGGCGCTGTTCGCGGCGGCGGGTCTCTCTCTCCTCTGTCGCTCGCGCGCAACGGCCTCAAAAACCCTAGCGACTCGGTCGCCGCTCCATTTGGATCGTGACGGGGGCCGGGCAGGGCAGGGCAGGGGCAGCTCGCTTCTCTCGTCGTCGTCCAGGTGCGTCCGCTGCCCAATTCCCCCTCTCTCGCGCTGTTGACTAATGCGTGTTGCCTCTGGGCCGCCGGTGCGGTGCTGGCTCTGTCGGCGCGGTTTAGGAGTTGCTGTGGCCTCGACTCTGGAGCCGTTCGGCTGTGCTGATAGCCGCTGATTTAGCGTGAAGAAAAATACTATTTTAGTTAAAAAACGAGCTGAAAAAGATGGATTATAAACCGAATGAAGAGGCCTATGTGCGTGCGTGGATAGCTCGTTTATTCGTCAAATTACTGTCGCAGTGTCGCGCGCCTCTGTTCCTCGCCGCAAGGGCGAGGTGAGCTTTTCGTTTTCGTTTTCAGGTCTTCATCGTGTGATTTGTGACCGACGAACTCGTAGAACTCTTCTCGATTGGCTATATATAAGGGGAAAAAATGGGATTCTAGTATGCCCTCACCTCCCCTGCCGCGTGATGCGATTTTATTTATTGCCCCTTCTGTGCAAGTCTGTTCAGGGTGGGCAATTTGGCGATTCCAGGTCTTACCATTCAATTTGTTCCTCTGCTCCTTTTCTAGTCGACGGATACAGATTGCTTGCTCCAGTACCGGTCGGACGCATTTATTTCATTTGATTTCGTGACGGCTATTACGTCGGATTCGTCTCTTTTTTTTTGTCGCATGTGTTAATTTGATGAAATTTGAGAACCTCTTTTTTTTCAACGGTGATTTGAAGACTTTTTCACTGGATATTTTTACTCTGTCATTTTGTCGAGTGTTCTTCGTTCGTTCGATTGCTGATTTGCTGCATGTGATGTTAGATTCCTGCTGTAGCTATTATTGGATAATAACGTGAGTATTTTGTATCTGTATATTCCGTTTTCATAGGGGTATAACCTTTGAAGCAAATGGCCGTATACATTCAGTACTGTTTTCTCATAATTTTTTACTATAAATCTGTATGCATCTTATGCTACTACAGTATAGAGTATACCATATCGCCACAAAGTTTTGCTACGCATCTAGATATACATTATATCTGAATCTAAATGAATATTAAAAGCAATGTATGTAAAAAAAAAATCAGAACGACTTACAATTTGGAACGGAGGGAGCACCTGATAAATTTACGTAGGATGAATTGCTAAGAAGTTCTTAGTTTTCTTTAATGAGTTTGGTATGGGATGGCATTTTTAGCAACTTGTCAGCGCAGCATATCTTGGGACGAGTCCGTTAAGAGAGATCTTAAGGAGTGGAATATCTCCAATGATTTAGCTATGGACAGGAGCGCTTGGAGATTGGCAATTGACGTGCCTGAACCGTGACCTCTTTTTCTCTTGTGCATGTGTCTCCCTGTTTCTCGTCTCTTTTGGGTTTCATCTCTAGCCTACCCCAACTTGCTTGGGACAAAAGGCTATGTTGTTGTTGTTGTCAGTGCAGCATATCTTTTAACCAATAAAATGTTCAAAGACACAAAAGTGATAGATAATCTCACACACGCTAGCAGCATGTAGGGCCTGTTTGGTTCGAAGCCTCACAGGCAGCTCATCTCCCAGGCACATCGATCTCACCCCATATGCTGCCTGGCGGGTGAGGCAAGTCTGCCTGGAGAGCAATTCAAACAGGCAGATAATACTAAGGCATGGTGGGTTAAATTGTTTCGAGGGCATATTTTCTTTTTCTGTAGAAACAAGCATACTAGAGCATTAAGCAGAGATGGATATAGTATATGTATCTGACTGAAAATAAAAAAAATAGCTGATCAATTTGATCTAAATGGGTCTCTAAGACTTAGTGTTCTTGTAATTAGCTGCGGTTGGTATATACAATTTAGCTTTGATATTTTCTTCTGTGTTGAGCTATTTCCTCTATGCTGTGTATCACGAGGCTAGCAAGTTAGCCAATTTGACCCTTCTTGTTCACTACAAATAGATTTTTAAGAGAAGTTTGATGCTTGATATGATTCAATTCTCTATCTGATAATCAGAATCTTATAAGGACTGCTCTGTTTTGGCAGGACATTGTTGATAACTTGATACTGGATTTTCTTCCTTCTCATACCTGTAGAGGGCTCTGCTTTATTTGGTACCATTCATAATCTTTGATACCTTTAATTACTTAGTCCTAATTAATAACCTTTATGTTTTACTACTGCTTATTATTAGGTGTATTGTTTCTTAATCCTCACTCCCTCTAGTTTGGTTTATAAGGCGTAGTATGACATGGCATGGTCTCCTAAATTATACTTTGATCATTCATTTATGTTGTATTATATTGTGTATGTCTGTATGATATAAACTTATGATTATTTGGTAGTACATTTGATTACAAATCTAATAGTATCATATTTATATTACAATAGTTAAAAAAAATATTGGCCAAATTATTGGTCAAAGTTTATAAAGTTTAACTGTTGACATACACGAAATGCCTTATAAACTGGACCAAAGGGAGTATTTCTTATTATACATGAACCTGAAGTATGGGCTAAAATTTCCCTCAGGGAAAAAAAGGTGGTGTTTGCCAAAACCCTTGTCCTTAACCTAAAATATAGCTACAAGTTCATCTACAAGCGTTGCATGAAAGTGGTACCGTTAGACTTGCAAAGTTGTCAAGAAAAAACTTCCATTACATTGATGTATAATATTTTGGCAATGTGTGGTTACAAAAACTAGTAGTTAGATCATTAGAGTTAAGCATACAGGCTGCAATGTCCTGATTGGCTGCACCTGCAGCTGCTGCTGCAGAGATCCAAACTGTTTGTCCCTGTGGAGTGCACTGCATGTGTGTAGCAGCAGCAACTGCAGCTACAGCAGAATAAGCATAGCTGATCAGGCCCACTGGGTTTATCATGACATGGAGCATACTCTTATGGTTATTAGCACTAGTTTTGATTTTGAGAGGAAGCTGAGTATAGATCGCTTGGTTGAGGGTGTGGATAGATGCTTAGACCAGGTTAATTTGGGTACCAATTGTCTTTTATAATATATAAAGCGGCCTAGTTCCTCTTCCTCCTAGGTTGGTCTACCTTTTTAGGTTTTTTTTTTTAATAATCAAAGGTTCTCTATGTTTTTAGAAAAATCCAAAGGTCCTCTATAGGTAAGGTCTATGTTTGGATATTACATATTAGTGGGCAGTAGATTTGAGTATTTGACTGCTTATTGAACCATAATTGTGAGGTATCATTCTAGGATATATCAATTTGATAGACCCATAATTTCTAATTTTACTAGATTCTCGTACTGTTTGGACTCTGGTCTCCTTTTCCTTTATTATTTTATTCTATGCTGTTAACTGGCTAGTTGGAGAACTCTTTCTAGTCCTCTTGTTGCATGATCTTAGTAACTGTGACTGACTGAATTTTGCTTGACCAGCAGATTAGGAGCTCATATGGTCTGAATTCCATAACTGGAACTTTGCATCTAAAAACTGAGGCCAAGTTCACTACTTCATTATATCCTTTCATACACAGAAAGTGGATAGACATGGACCGTGATGATATAGCTGGTTTCGTCAGCGGAGGTTGCTATGAGTCCTGACTTTCTAACCCAGTATATATAACAGAATTATGATATCCAGAAGGCAGGCAATTGTTTCTTTTCGTTTTCTAGTTGGTTTGTATTTGATGTTCCACAATTGGAATGGACACAACTACTGGAGGCCTTGAGTTTAGTGGTGGTATCAACTCCTTGAAGCCATATTTCTATTGGAGCACAACTCAAGATACAACTGTGTACAAAGATAGTACACCAGAGGCATATTCCAGCCTTTTTATTTCCAACTCAGAAACGTCAAAAGGGAAGCAAGGTGCTATGTCTGGAGCAAAAGGTACTGGAAACCCTTTACTCACTTTGGGTTTAGGCCGCTCACCAAGTTCATCTGATAACAAGTTAAGTTCTGGCACTGCTTGCATAACATCTTCATCTTTATTAAAGGAAATTGATGAGGAGTCTTCAGTAGATCTTGGCCTTAACCTTGGGTTTCATATTGGCAATGATATTGCACACTGCCAACAGAAATCCCATGTTGGTTTTAAAAATGTGATCTCGACAAACTCTCCTAAACTGGATCTTCAGTTGAGTTTATCTACCGGTTCCCCTGAATCAGTTGTCATTGATGCAAATATGATGTCACCAGATGGCTTGGTGATGCCGATGACCAATTCGCCACCTGCCACTGTAGAAGGATCAGTACCACATAGTTGGGGTTTTGAGCATTCGATTGTTTCATCATCATATGCTTCTGAAGCAACATATGCCTTTCCATTATTAAAGGAAACCAATGGAGGCAATGCCTCTGTGCCTTCTCCTGTCATGTCATCGACTATGTTTACAAGTGTGAAAAGTCCAGTTGCCTCTACCTCTGAGACAACTAATTCCCAACTACGCAACAATAACACTAAAAGCTGTCAGTTTCCAGGATGTATGAAAGGAGCAAGAGGGGCATCAGGGCGTTGCATAGCCCATGGCGGTGGTAGGCGTTGCCAGAAGCCTGGTTGTCAAAAAGGCGCTGAAGGGAGGACAATCTATTGCAAGGCCCATGGTGGAGGCAGGAGATGTCAATTTCTTGGGTGCACAAAGAGTGCTGAAGGGCGCACAGACCACTGCATAGCTCATGGTGGTGGCCGTCGGTGCAGTCATGAAGGTTGCTCCCGAGCTGCTCGCGGAAAATCTGGCTTGTGTATCAAGCATGGTGGTGGCAAAAGGTGTCAGAAGGAGAACTGTACCAAAAGTGCAGAAGGTCATTCTGGACTCTGCATTGCCCATGGTGGTGGAAGGCGGTGCCAGTTTCCAGACTGCACAAAGGGTGCTCAGGGAAGCACAAAGTTCTGCAAGGCACATGGTGGAGGAAAGCGCTGCACATTCTTCGGATGCACCAGAGGGGCTGAAGGTAACACTTCATTTTGTAAGGGCCATGGTGGAGGCAAGCGCTGCGCCTTTCAGGGTGGTGGTGTGTGCCCAAAGAGTGTGCATGGTGGCACTCAGTATTGTGTTGCCCATGGTGGTGGGAAAAGGTGTGCTAGCTTTGGTTGCACTAAGAGCGCTAGAGGGCGCACAGAGTATTGTGTGCGCCATGGAGGTGGCAAGAGGTGCAAGTTTGAGGGCTGCACCAAGAGTGCGCAGGGGAGCACTGATTTCTGTAAGGCTCATGGGGGAGGTAAACGATGCTCATGGGGCCAGGCGGACACAAGCTTTGGTGCTGGTGCACAGCAATGCGATAGATTTGTTCGGAGCAAGACTGATCTCTGCTCAGCTCACAGCGCTTTAGTCCAGGACCACTGTGTTCATGGTGGAGGAACATTAGGTTCTGCTATCTACCAGTTTGCGGTGGATGTCAAACCTACTGAGATGAAAGTTGCTTCAGTGAAGGGAGATCCACGTGATATCAATGGCGATAAAATTTTACTGGATCTGGGTAGCTCTGTTCCAAATAGTGGTGTTCATCCTCCTGTCCTGGCTCAATCTATGGTCGATCCACTGCCAGAGGGCAGAGTTCATGGTGGTGGGCTGTTGGCTTTACTTTCGTGGGCTGGAAGCAGAACAAGCAATGGTGGCTCAGAATTGTGCTCCGGGCAAGATGGTGTGGATGTGAGGCTATCAGGTTCTCCAAGAACTTGATTGTGATCAGTTCCCAAGTTTGTGCTGTGATGGACTGAGTCAGCATTGCAGATTCCTCCAATTGTGTTGCTCATGCTCGGGTTGCATAGGATCTATCTGGACGTGTACTGTGAAAATAAGAGGGTAGCTCTTAGAGCAGATGTATTGTGTGTTATTGTAATTACTTAATGTGGTTGTGGCTAGAGTATCCTTTTGTTTCAGTGCATTTAATCAGTTACTTTAATCCTCATGTTTGAACTTGATTTAACTCTGAGCAATTGCTTGCTTTAGGCTGAAATGTAATGTTCATTTATTCTGGTGTGTATAGTAATTTCAGAAAAGCACCCCATACCATGTGACGCTCACTAATGGTGTGTTTGGTTTGAGGAATAAGGTAATCTATTTTCTTCTCACTCCTCACTTTTTACCTCTTTTTTGTTTGATTCATGAAAGGGAATGGGTTGATCATCACCACCTTATTCCTCAAGCTAATAATTAGGAGAAAATTACCTGTAAGACCATGTGAAAGTCACTTAATTCTTTCATGGCCCTGATAACTTCAAAGTTCCTTCTACGGCCCTGTGTTCGAATTTCAGTCCCCTATATGACACCGTCACTTATGTTTTAGAGATTACTGCTAAAAATGTGGGCCATCCTTGTCAGATAAATCTGCAAGTGACCAAAATACCCCTACATGACACCGTCACTTCTGTTTTAGAGATCACCGCTAAAAATGTGGACCATCCTTGTCAGATCAATCTGCAAGTGACCAAAATACCCCTCTCGCTGAAACAAGGCTGTGGGCGGACGCTGGCAGGGCGGGCGGCCAGCTCCAGGGCGCGCGGCCGGCTCCAGGGCCTGCGGACCCATGGCTGTCGCTGGCGGATTCTCCTGGTGCTGTAGAACTCCGCCCTCCTCGCCTGCGTCTCATGAGCATGGCTCAGTTCATCTATGATTTGATTCGACAGCTTCTTCTGTGGTTACTAGTTCATTCCATGGCTCTCTATTTTTGTTTTCCTTTCGCTAGTCCAAAATATGTACAGATCTCATGGTCAAAGTTAGTTTTTTTGTTTTTTATTTATCAATCTATATCAAGCGACTATGGATTGTCGTTTGATTTTTTTTTATAATATAATAATATGAACGCATATCTATCTCCTGTGATAGGGAATATCCGATTTTAATTATGATTACATATAAATTTATTTTCAATGTGGAAGAATTTTAATGTCAGAATAAAACATACAAAAAGGAAGTGTCATAGAGGTAACAAGTATATTTTGTAACATCATATGAAGTAGTGTCATATAAATAATCAGTTCATTTTCATAACAGGGGTATTCTGATCATTTTGCATGGCACTTAACGGTGTTAGGGTCCAATGTAGGTCACTGAAATTCAAACATAGAGCCATACAAGGAACTTTGAAGTTTTCAGGACCATAAAAAATTAAGTGACTTTCACAGGGCCTTAGAGGTAATTTTCTCATTAATTAGTATATGCATATGGAATGGATGATTATAAAAATTCATATGATGAACTCATGATGCACCACCTCATGAAGCATGGAATGGTTTCATAAACCAAACACATTATAAGTTTACATGCTTAGCACAATGATACTTGTGTTGAACTATCTCCCAGTTGATGGCTCTGGGACCCGTTCCGATGAACCACTTTTGCCAGTTTCCAGGGCTATAGAACTGCCCATCGATGTTCAAGTGCGGCGAGGATTTGGTTCATAAGAGCAGACTTTTCTAATGCAGGACACCGAAACAATTGAAGATATAACAGGTTTGACAGTAGCAAAATTATCAATACCAAAAGTAGATAGTAGCGCAGGTCACCAAATATGACAGAATGACCATCAGTCAACTAAATTTGTACCGAGACTGCAAAAGCAGAGCAGCTGTTCTGTTATAGAGAAGCTTAAGCGAAAAGAAGAAAAAACACCTAACGTTACAGGAGCTCAAATTTACACCTAAGATGGCAATTTGACAACTCAATGGCCTAGATATATGTTACAACGCCGCCTGTAAAGCACCCAGAACACCAGGGGGCACGACAAAACTGACCCAAAAATATTCACACCCATCCGGGGGGTAGTCTGTGAGGACTGTGGACATTACCCGTAACTAAGAAAGAATGAACAAAATTTCCCGCGGTAAGAATCATCACCCCAAGTATGGTCAAAATGCTACAAATCTACTGTCGTTGTATCATTCGAGCCACCTGTATCATCAGGCAGTGGCTTTATATACTTCCCCAACGTCTTTTGCCGAGCTCTATTCTTGATTCTCTGGATCTTCTCTCTGCTCTGCTGCTTTCGCCGCTCCCTCTCCTGCTGCCGCATGCTCCGCTCCCTCTCATAGAGACCCTGCCAGAAGACCTCTCCAGTTTGTGGCCAGAGCCACCTCCTGTCCGGGTGATCCAAGTCAAACTCTTCTGCAAGCTCCTCGTCCATGCTCTTCAGAGTGGTGTAGGAGAAAAACTGCACTGACATTTGACCTCTCCTGCCACTGAGATGGTGCTGCTCCTGCATTGCACCAGTCTCAGGATTAACATAGACCATCCGCCGTGCACTGTGGAATGCCCAAACATTCACAATCAACTCCAGAACGCGAGAATAGCAGTGCTGGTCCTGTACGAAATAAGAAAATGTCAAAGGAGCAACTTCTAATAGCTTCACTATAAATTAACCACAAGCATCTAGTGAAAGCTGCACATAACATCATTAAAAGGGAGACATGGATGGTGAGTTTCTATTTCTTTTCTTTTCTGAGCACATGAGGGCAAACCATGTATAGCTAGGGAATACATTTCACACTATAGATTATTCTATCTTCAGAAAATCTATTGCTCTGGGACAGGATTTGAAAAATAATTAATGTTATCTAAAGATGTGGCAAAGGGATCACCTTGTGGAGACTCAAGATGCAATGCCCAGTTTGATGGTGTTTGTCATACATTTGTGCATCCAGTGCATCAACAAACATTCTGAAAAGCAACAGCATACTGTAAACACCAAAAGCTTGAATTTCTATGGTATGATAGTCCTATCAGGTAAAAGGAATGAACATAAAACAATGCAAGCAAGCAAATAGTGACCAAAAAGACTTTATCCATGTTGATTAACATCTAGGATGTCTGTTATAGCAACATAACCCTTTGAAATGATCAAATGACTAGATACTAGTTGAGAACTAATCTTTTTTTGGACCCTGAGTCAATTAAAGCAAGGCTGCGCTTTAACAGGTAATTTTCCACAAAAGTACACAACCCCAAATAATCATTAGCAATATACTGCTAGCAATGCTGACACAAATATGCTTAGATCAGCTACATCCAGGTGCTCATTCACAGTATGTTTGATATACATATAACATCAGATAATAAACCAGTGCATACATATTTTATCTAGCTATACATGTAATGGCACACTTGATTGTCAGTAAGATAACAAAAACATAACCCATACCTTGAAAACATAACAAATTCTAGGAATGACCGCGTAGGCAAAACCCAACTTTGCATCACAGACCATGTGTCTCCATCATTAGGCATATGTAACAGAGAATCCAGGTCATGATCAAGATGTACACCATACATCCTTTGGAAGGCCTCCAAAACAGCTAACCTTTGAGGTACAAGTGCAGAGTAGATTAGTTCCATTGTAACAGAATAAAAACTACTATGACAATACCATTGAAAACCATACAACACAAAGCTGATTACATTAGTTAGGATAGTCATACCCATATATACCATATATGTAGCATATATTAACTTAACAGATCTCGTAGTTCTGTAACGATAAACTGAAATAGGCAATGAAGAACCCAGAGTACAAAAACCTTAAATGACTACTCCCTTGTTCCAAACAGGAAATCGTTTTAGCTTTGCCCAAAGTCAAACTTCTCAAGCTTTGATCAAGTTTATAGAAAATTCACAAACATCTACAGCATCAAATAAGATTCACCAGAGACACCATGAAGTATATTTTGATAGTGCATTTATTTGATACTGTAGATGTTTATACATTTGGTCTATAAACTTGGTCAAAGTGAGACAAGCTTGACTTAGGACAAAACTAAAACAACTTATAATTTGAAACGGGGGGGAGTACTGTAAAAGAAACGAACATAAAATCCTTTAAACGATTGCTCAGTAAATGTTTGGTGATTCTTCAAAGAATTGACTATGTGCAGCAGTAACAACAAGGTGCTTTGTTCCCAAGCAAAGTTGGGGTAGGCTAGAAATGAAATCCAACAAGGGACTAAAAATAAACAAACAAAATAAAAAATGACACAAATTTGCTCAGACCATTACATTTGCAGAATTGAAAATTAATACAACACATGAAACACATTTATCTGGCTAACCTGCAGTTCCCAGCATTGATCGCATCACAGAAGGACCAAAAATCTTTATTAGTGTGGTTTCTTGGATCTTGATCCATCCGAACCCAAAAATAAAAGGAATCTCCATGCTTTTGAGATTGAACGGCTTCTAAGATTGCAGACTCAGCATTGTTTGACAAGTTTGCCTGTTCAGGGAAACAGCTACTCAGTACAAATAAGGTGTCAATTGTTCTGGAAGACAATGTGAATTGTTCTCACTGCACTCAATGCACATGTTTCTTACAAAGAAACACTTGCCTACTCATCATGTTATCAATCAGATTCATGAAATCCATGGTACCCAACAAAAAAGATATTAAAAAAAATAAGAGCTCCGTAGCATATATGGCCATGACTGGTTTGTTGGTCATTGGTCGTTTCTTAGTTTCTTTTCGGTGATTTCTGCTGCACTGGTCATTCCCCTTTAGGGGTCTTTCTCTTCTTAATATAATGACACTCCGCTCTCCTGTGTGTTCGAGGGGAAAAAAAAAAGAGGAAAATAACACATACTTGATCGTTACCTTTCTTGCTGTAGCTCTCCAGGACTGAAACCCTATCCAAGAATTTTTATGTATTCTGTCAATTCTGTTGGCAAGAGCAAAGAAAGCTCCAAATTCACCAAGAATATCTCTGTAGTAGACATTGTTGAGAAGAGGAAGACGAGAAGAAGCATCAATATCATCCGCTCCTGGTCTTCGACCTTTTGAAGACTAATGAAAGAGAGAAGTACATTATCAACATTATCCATCAAAATATTTGCAAAGCTATACCATATGTTATTCTTGTTAATGCCATATCTGTTCCACTGGTAGTAGTAATTATGCTCGTTTTAGTTTTGGCAACTATTTTGCCCAAACATAACCAGTCATCAGTAACTATGCCAATTTCAGCAAAGGTAAAATATCTAGCGCAAATCAATTTTTGGGTGCTAAATCATGAATTCACCAAGTGGATTCTTGGACGTAGTTTGGATGGATCAGGTTTTGAAAAGGATAGAGGGCACCATATAAGAGTGATGGACTCCACCACCAATGATTGAGAAATCAGGTGGTATTCTGCCTTCTTGGCTGATTATAAATCTGTACCACTCAAATACTCCCTCCATTCCAAATTATAGTTTGTTTTTGCTACTATATATATATATATATATATATATATATATATATATATATATATATATATATATATAGACATAGTGTATATCTACGTCCATAGCAAAAGCTATGTACCTAGAAAAACCAAAACAAACTATAATTTGGGGTGGAGGGAGTATCATCCAATGACACACATGGGAGTTTACACATCATCACCTAACATACCTCGAGGAGTTGAATTTACAGAATTATTGCTATATTCATATAATCAATATCATCAAAGGCTTATCCAACCAAAAAAATTATTAGACCAGAATTTGAAGAGTCCCTTAGCATGTAGTGGAATGTATTACTCGAAATAAGACGGACCAGTTCAAATCTTCGATTTTGCAAAATTTTTGCTAATCTATGTGTTTATAGCTCATATCCTCAATGTTAGAATTGTCTGTCAAATGAGTTTATAACATCAGAATTGTCTAAACGCATCTTTGGAACACTCAAGCTGACCACAATTATTTATTGTGCTTAGTGGTAACAACAGCTTACCAGGCCAACTCCACGATAAAGAGAGCTCTGGTGCAGAAAGGGCCAGGTCCCCTCCCCAAAGAAAGGCTCATATATACAAAGTGGCTGACCTGTCCGCTCAAGCTCCTTGTCATCTCTTTCATGCAATTCATTTTTTAACCTCTCTACCCTTTTCACATTTCTGTACACCTCCTCCCATGTTCCATGCGGTTGGTCACTCCTGTCCTTCAACTACATAACAATCAATTCCAGTTACTTACTTCAAAGCATTTTAAAAAAAAATTAAAAAAAAGAGAGAAAGAAATAATGAATGACTATGTAAACTATTGCTGAATATGCAACATTTGCATTTTTACCTCGTCTTCCTCCATTTTTCTTTTAATGTTCATAACCTCATTTGCTCTCTGTTCCTCCCAGGCAATTGCAGAGAATGCGTCACTGATCTTTGTTGTACTCAAAGAAGAGTTTTCCATTTGGTTGCTATGCCACTCCTGCTCTAGTTTCTGGAGTATCTTGTAGCCAGACAAACTTGAATTCAAACGGTGTAAATGCTTCACATCCTCGAATAGGTGCCATTTCCACTCCTGTTTCAGAGCTAAAGGTATCTCACCAGCAGTTAAAGGGCTCAGTGCATCAGTGGGGAACTTGACAACATTTTCCAATAGCACAGCATAGCCTTCAATGGTCTCAGAAGCCATAAGATTCTTGGCATGGGCCTTCCCAGCTGAAGCAATTTTTTGCCCTGAAACAGATACTTTCCCATTCGACACTGCTCGAAGAAGAACTTGAGCTAACATGCCAATATTCTTTCTTGGAAACAGAAGTCCGTTTATTCCATCATTGATCTACGCCATATGACAACCATGTTAGTTTATTTAGAATACTATACGCAGTAATCAGTATTTGAAACTAGAGATGAATCGCAATCTAATATGTGAGGTGCCATCACGAACATACATGTTTTCTAATAATTGCAAGGTCTGGAGCTATAACCAGCTTCTCAAGACTCATAGCTTGGACTAGCACACTGGGGAATAATTGCTCCTCGAGACAAGAATAATATATAACAAGGTCAGCTGTACCAAGGAGGTTGTCCTTATCTTCAGCAGCAACATGCTCCACTGCACCTCTTGGGAAGCCAACACTTAGAGCAACAGACTATCATGAACCAGAAAACTAATACACGGTTAGATACAATTTAAAGCAATCAGACTGTAAATTACAGTCCACATGATCAGACAGGGCATGAAGACATGAATAATAACCTCAAGGGCCATCCTATGCTTCTCAGTTATGTTCCCAGTGAAGACCTTTACTTTCAGTTCAGATTGTGTGCTATTCTCAGAGCGATATCTCTGTAACAGAGGACTTACTGCTTGCAAGACAAGCGCCTCTTCCATCAAATTATCACCATATGAAAATGGACTACCAACAATAGCAATTAAAAAATCTTTGGGACTCAAGCCCAAGCTGATCCTCACATCTTCATGGTAACTTTTAGCACTAAAGCTATCAACCTGAAACGCTTCTGAGGGGGGGCCTGGAATCACGAAATAGTTACCAGAATCAAATGCAGCATACATCACCTGCAGGGAAATATTTAATTATACTTTTAGGTCGGAGGATCTTCATCCATATGACAATGACAATGATTGTTGAAATCACAATCAGATAAGAAGTAAATACCGGTAACATATAGTTTGGGAAAACTATAACATTTGCCCTGCTGAATACATCTTTCCAAGCATTTATGAGCTGAATCATTCCACTCGCATTATATTCTTTAGCACGATGTGCAAGAGAATATTCATGCACAGTCCAAATGATAGGTATGGATTTGAAAGGCTCGTGCTGAAGACTGTAGGAAGGCACAGACACATGGTCCAAATCAAACATTGACTTTGAAAGTATTCTATCAATTTCAAACAGAACAAAGTATGGTCATAAAATTCTAGTTATCTAATACTACCTTGAGAATACTGGTCTTGCCTCAATAGAATTGACAAGTATGCCATCATAGCTGCAGAAATAATGCAAATAAACCTGATGAGGAAATAATTAGAAAGTGAGGCTGAGGCCACATATCTTATCAGTAAAAGCAGGACGGAACACAATATACAGTAACCAAGAAGAAAACAACAGGAGAGATAACTTCTGAAACTTACTCTAACCAATCTATGAAAATAGATAAGTTTGCATCCTCAGGTAGTATGCTCACTGGTACTCCGATGGCTCTCCAGATGTTACCACATGGGCCATCCTCAAATGAGAAAACCTGAATTGACAATTTGTAAAGGAAATTAAAGGCAGCAGTTCAGAGAAAGTATTTGGATGTACATGATAATGACTAAGAATATATATATATATATATATATATATATATATATATATATATATATATATATATATATATATATATATATATATATATATATATATATATAGGAAATCTTAACTCAGATACAAGGATCTAGTAATAGTATGGAATCTAGCAACACTAGCATCTCACCAAAAACAAGTACAGACGGTCAAGTCAGAAAGAGACCCCCCCCCCCCCCCCCCCACAAAAAAAAAACACATACAAAGGGGATACAGCATAAGTTGAGTCATTGGCCAAACTTAGCAGCTTACTGTGTAAAAGGGCAATACTCCAAGTATCATTATCAAAAAATATGTGCATACGTCAAGAAGTTAATACAAACAAAGCAACATGCCAGCATCTTGGTTAAGTACATTAGATATGCTGAATCTTATTTTGATGAGTCTCATTATGCTTCTTGGTAATATGGAAGTCTAAAAATGTTGCTAATTAACAACCTCTGCAGGTAACATTTTATATTACACACAAAAAGGGTAAAAGTACCAGTTCTTTCTTCTTTGCACATTTTAGCACGGAAGACTATACACCAAAGAGGCAAAGTTGATCAATCTGGATACTAATATGCTTCCAAGTTCTGAAAGGAACTTAGTAGAGGAAGCAACTCTCAGGACAAAACATAGAGGAAGCAAATTCAGCGAAAAGGATTGCACCTCCAATTTAGCCCTTGAATTTTTTTCATACCACAGAAACTGCACTGACACAAACCTAGCAAAATACAATCCGCATTACATTACTTCAACATGAAGACACCAAACTGCAGAGCATTTAACTGCCACGAGTCAATGGAAGTAACCTCACAGTTAGCTCTGTGTATCTTCCTTGTGCTCTCTAGAACGTAGAAACTAGAACATAGAAACCAACACCGAGGCCCATGCATTATTGAAAAAAGTGCATACATCATACATGGCAACCCAACTTGCTCCAAAATATTGATCACAACAGCCCAGCTTAACGATGAAGTTATTTACAGTTTTTCACAGCCAACTGTTAGATGCAAAATCTAACAAAACGAACACAAGGGCACGCGTTGCACTCAAATCAGCACCTCCACGAACTTCCTCCACGAACTTGTCTGACGAGCAACAAGTAAATTTTTAGCCTATGGTTCGCGAGACAGCATTTCAGTGACGCACCTTCATTTCGTAGCCCATGGCCTCCAGCACCGAGGCGACGCTAACCATCTGAAGCTGCATTGCGCTGGGATACAGGTCACCGAACACCTGCAGAAAGCTCAACCGCGAGCAGCGAGAAAAATCAGAAACCACATGGCAAAAAAGCCAATCCCCAACCCATACAAATCCTCCCCCACGCGACGCCACGCCAGCAATCCTGAGTAGTAGTACTCACCATGGCAAGCCGCGGCTTCCGTACCCCGAGCCTCGTTACGGGCGTGCCGAGCTCCGCCAAGCTCTGGGCCTCCTCCCTCCGCTCCCTCGCCCATTTCTCCCTCAGGCTGGTCGGCTGGAACTCGAACGCCACGCCCGCCTCCCACCGGACGAGGAGGCCGCCGCGGTCCTCAGCAGTCCCGCCTCCGCCCCCGCCGCGTCCCGGCCCCGCGCGGCGCGAAGGGAGCGTCAGCCTGGGCCGCTCGACGACGACGACGCCCGACCCTGGGAGGAACGCGACGAAGACGATGGCGACGAAGAAGAAGGCGGCGGCGGCGACCATCCACTGGAGATAGTCCACCTTCTCGAACAGCAGGAAGCGCGCGAGCCTGGATCTCGCCCGCACCTTCCGCGCGCCGCCGCCGCCGCCGCCGCCAGACCGCAGCGCCGGTCCCGGACCGCCGCGCTTGTAGCTCCCCGCCGCGGTCCCGTTGTCGAGGGAGCCCATGCCGAAGGCTGAGCCGCGCGCTGCCGCTCCTAGGGTTCCGCGGCCATCGTCGATTGGTCGGTCGTGTAGACGAGAGCGAGCGATGGATTGGCAGTGAAGCGACTGTGCTAGGACTCGTGAGCGAGAGCGGGGGCGTTGCGTTTCGCTTGTTTGAGATGGGGAGGAGAGAGAGGGGATGGCCAAGCAAGGACCAGAGGAGACTAGAGGGGGCGAGGACGATGGCGCTTAGGCGAGGTGAGGGATGCAAGGCGCGCGCGCGGGCGTCGGATGGAGGTCGGACGGTCCAAGACGGGGCTCTCCACGCGCGGAGCATGGGGCCGCGTGTTTCGGGAAGAGGGTCGGCGGGTGGGGATGGGTTCACGCCGTCTCGGGCTCCGTAAGCCGCGTACTAGGCAACTCCTGCTGCTTCCCTCTCTCTACGGGTTTTGGCGTGGCAGGTGGGTCCGGGGCCTGAGGGGACCCACGCAACATCAGGTAAGGCTATCCGTACCGCACCACTCTTTAAACACATTTTTAAAAAAATATTTTATCCTAGTCATTTAGCATTCTCACCTCTATATCAACTACTCCCACACCCATATTTACTATATATCATACTTTATATCAATAATCATCTCATATCCTCTCTCTATTTTCTCTTTCTCTCTCCTCCCTCATCTCTCCTCTCTCTTTCTCTATCCTCCTTCCCTTTTACAGGCGCTCACGCACGAACACTGCCTGTCGCGTGTTACTGCAGCAGACGCAAGGTTGCCAGCTCGTTTGGCGTCGTGCGGTACGGGCGTGCAAACGCCAAATGTGACGTAGAGCCTGTTTAGTTGGTATATCTACCCAAAAAGCAAACCCAAAAAGTGCTACAGTACCTGTCGCATCAAATCTTGCGGCACATGCATGGAGTACTAAATGTAGACGAAAGAAAAAACTAATTACACAGTTTATCTGTAAATGTCGAGACGAATCTTTTGAGTCTAGTTAGTCTATGATTGGATAAATTTTGCCAAATAACAACGAAAAGTGCTACAGTAGCCGAACCCAAACTTTTTCACCATCTAAACACACCCGTAGCGAGCGTTTTCAGTAGCGCGGTGTGCATAGCCTAAGCCAAGTGCCTGGTGGCGTTCGGTTTGTGCAGAGAAGGAGCCTTTGTTTGGGTATTTCGAGTCCAATGACATGTTTTTCTCGAGTACTCCACTGTCCATTGTTGTCGCCAAGTCTAGGATGGAATAAAAAAACGGACATTTGCCCGTGCGCATTTTCTTCTAGACACCAAATTATGGCTCGAATATCTTACAATTGTTTTTTTACACATAAATCTTTTCAATTTTTAAGGCGTTTTGGCTGTGAAGTAGTATACCCAATCAATTAGGAGTGTACTCTACTCAAGAGATGGATGGCTTAACGCTAGCATTATGATTTACGAGCACGCATGGAAAAGTGGCAAGATTTTTGCGGAAAGGTGCTACTGCTAGCTCCTGAATCCAGAGTCCAGAGAGCGGCAGCAGCTTTGATTCGTCCGCAGGCCCGCTCCGCCCGGGAAGAAAAGTCTTTTGGGGAGCGCACGGAAAGATTATACTGGACCGTGGACCCGGGTGTGCCTGTCTATTTTTTTGCTACACAAACGAAACGTTCCTGTGGCCTGTGGCCGAAAGCTCAAGTTGCATAGTTGGTCGGAAGCGTGCGGAAGAGCGAAACGCCTCTCTCCGTCTCCGTGACCGAAGCCGAAAGCTCCTGCCGCGGCAGCAAAAGAGCAGGTGCGCCGTGCGCCGTGGACGGCAAAGATGGCTGTAGAAATGTGGAAAGCTTCCAGCCTGGCCGTTAATTCCTTTCCCTTGTGTCTGCGCATATAACGATAAGGTCAAATTATTACCCTTTTGATGACGCCCGTTTGCCTCTGGGAATTGGACTTTGATGGCGTTTGCTTGGTACAACAACTGAGAACAAGTATTCCGGCGACGTTCCTTTCGGATTGGGTGCGGGACAATTCCAAATTTCGGCAGGATTGCATTCTAACCACGGGACGAATCTTGATGAATTCCCTAGCTCGTACCAACCAGGACAAGCAGAACGGTGGAACCATACAAAGAGTGGTTTCTGTGCTGCTCCGTACTTAAAAAAATCCTTCAAGATGCAGTCATGCAGATGCAGTATCCGCATGTCAACCTTGGACCTAAGATATAGATATGCCTTGGCGCCATCCGAGAGTGGTGGATGAAAAGAGTAGTAGTACTACTGAGTATTCGTGCACCGAGACTGTCGCCATCCGCCGGATCTGCTCGCGTTAGATGCTGTCTTATAATCTGTCTTATACTGAGTATTCGTGCACCGAGACTGTCGCCATCCGCCGGATCTGCTCGCGTTAGATGCTGTCTTATAATCTGTCTTATTCAGCTTGTTTTTTCAGCCGAAACTCACAAAAAAATCAGCCAATAGTGTTTTTCAGCCGGCTTATAATTCCAGCCGAACGAGACCGAAGTCGGAGGAGGACCCCGTCCCGTCACAATCAGGTCGCTTTACGACCACTCAAGCAAACAATTTCATCATTGCGAACCTAAAATATAATTAGAGAACGTGCAGCGACCAGCAAGTTTCTCTTCCTTCATGATTCATTCATAAGAGCATGGAGCCGTGCATTCAGCGTCTGTCACTGTGTCACGTGCAACAATTCTGAACCAATGCCAAATCAGGCGACATGTAATTCACTGCGTGTTCCCCTATCGCTACCAGTTTTCTTTTTTGGAAGGTTATCGCTATCAGTTGCACCAGGTGATCTATTTCTGTTAGAAGAGATATCAGCTAGCTATGCTGAAATTTAGCTTATGTAGAAATATTGTGAGAGAAAAACACCGTTCCTTGACCGAAAGTAGCTCAAGCGAACGGGACGAATCACTCCGCAAATACGAGTGAACAGTAACATAATGTTACTAACATGTAACCGTGACATGATCCAGTAGCTCGCTAGAAAAGCTATTCATGCAATTGGAGACGAAGCCCCACCCACACACGGGCCGCAGGAACCAACATCATATGGTCCATTGCGCTGTCCCTGGACGGGCAATCATATTTTGATTGATCTAGACACCACGGAGGTTGACCCACAAAGCTGCCGACGCTTATAGTACCCACCCATCCCCAGACCCCAGCCACAATGGCAGAGACCAGCAGAGATTAGAGGCTTAAGATCTCAACTTGCCGGTACCGTATAAAAGATAGAAAGAACACCAGATTTCAATAGTGCTGATGCCTTATGGTATGCCACCCAGATCCCATGGAGGCTACACCTAGAAATTCTAGGCATCATAAATTCGGGTTATGCAAATGCTCTCAGGCATCATCAAGCATGACAACAACAATATTGGATTGATATGTGATTTTTACTAGTAACAGTTCTTGTGAATATAAGTAAATTCTGCACTGACAAAGGCATAGGTCTTATCTAAAGGGATATCAGTTACCAACTGCTCTACACGGGAATTAACAATAAAGGGCCAAATATGTTACTTGCATAAAAAAAAAGCATTACAAGTATGGAAAGCACCCTTTTCTGATATTTGTCACACCATTTTTTTTAAGTCCAGGTGAATGACCCCAGATCCGAGCTTTGCTAAACCTAGACAGCATGTGAACACATGGGCCATCTGACCTTGCAATAAACAGTGCCCTAGTACTGCTTTTGTTAAATTGTGGCAGGTTAAGATATTGGTATTAGTCCAGATCAGGATCCTTGGGTTACTTACCAAAAATATTACTTTGGCTGGAAAACAAAAAAAAATTGGAAAACATTCAATCTAACTAGGCTACTGGAGTAATAGTAAATGCTAGAGGCACCAAAAGAAGAAGGACAATCCCTGGCATCCTACCCAGCTTTCTTCAAAACTAACAAACAATGAATTAAAGTGCATTTGATTTTATGACAATCTTTATATTACATATCCAGGTTTCAGCAAAAGGAGTGGCTCTTGAAAGCTAGAAGGTACCAGGCTTGCTGGCAACACTAGGCATGTACTGCAAATTTAAGATGATACACGGCAGATCAAATAGGCCACTTGATGAAAAATGGGAATGACTTTGCCATGTCAAGCAACAGGCTGCAGTTCTTCAGCAATAGAACCTTGGAGATGGGTGTCATATCTCAAAGGAGACATGTTCCAAATCAATGTAGGATTCTACAATATATTGAGTTCAAGTTCCTAGGGATGAACAATTGGCAATAGGTCCCATCCAAAATGGTGCTATGGCTCTGCATGCATTTCTGTTTCTGTATAGTAATAACTTAAGACTGCATCCGCTGCATCACTGACTTCACACAACCCAAGATTCTAGGAAAGTGGTAGAACAGGAAAGAGTGCTCACCCGCTAAGCCATCATGGTGGTAGCGATTGCTCCCAGTAAAATTATTGCATGGGCAGCCACCAATTACCAAGTCGAACCCACCTATTTTTCTCATAGTTGACTCAAGCCAATCATCGGTTATATCCTTGACATCAGCGATTTCAATCAATGTTCCTGATTGGGTTTGATCCCACCAGGCTTTCAAGATAGTACTATTTACTTTAGATATCTCAACAGAGACCACTGTCTTCATACGGATCCCAAGCTTGTGCAGAGCTATCTCAGCTCCTCCAATCCCAGAGAACAAAGAGAGAACGTTCATGCCATCTGGAAACATCTCCCGTAGTACTGAAAGATGGTACGCAACTGTATGTACTTGGAACGAGTTACCTAGAGATTTGTACCTCTCGGTCCTGCTGATTCCCCTGGTATGGTCCTTTGGAAAACCAAGCAGAAACTCTATTTCTTTAGGCTCGAGAGGAGCAACTCTGTGTCAACCAGCCCAAACCAAATTCCACTTCCTACATTGTTCGAAGACATATTTCTGAACTTCTGGAGATGGTGGGTCTTCACAGTTTGCAAGAGCAGCACGAATCCGTTCTGTCAGCGCTGCGCTAGCTGTACATGTTTGGATGCAGTTAAAATGTCTTCTTGTGTCCCATGAGGGCCACCACTGCTTGGTACAGGGAAAGGCATCATGTATCGTCTTTGGTGGCAAGGGAATGAGGAGACCTGTTGGCAGTAGGGAGGTTATGTATGTAACCTCTTTTCCTTGTAGCAGCGCAGAAGAACTTTGAATCAACAAACTCGGGCTGGATGTCATACAGGAAACTTGAGATGGTTGCCTGTAACACCCCTGGTGTTATGAGCATGCTTAGCAACCAGATTAATACCTAAGAGGAGTCAAATCAAAACCTAAGCTAAACTATTTAGTGCGTACCGCTGATAATGAAAATCCGAAGAAAATATGCGTATATGTAGAACAGGTATCTTTAATCGTTTGGCATGAAAAATACTTTTGCTAAACAAAAATAAAATGTAAATTGAGCTTTGCGGGTAAGTAAAAGATGTGAGCAAGTTCCGCATATCAGAGTGCAACTATCATGATTGGAGAATAAATAGTGTTAGCTAGTATTTGCAAGCGCAAAAATCAAATTCGAAATTCAATTCTACCTAAACTCTAGATCACGTCTATAACTGAAAGAAGTAATGGCAATGCCATTTTGACCTTTAAGTTCCAACAAAAATGCTTAAGCACTAACATCGAGTTTTTCTATAGTTAGTTGCTTCTAAGTATGTACTTGGACGTGATATGAGCTGCAGTTAAGTTGGACGTCGCACTGCTCTCGTAAAAATTGCTCAAACTTAGATGAAACATGTGTGAGCTCTGTTTTTGTGCTCTACTCGTGAACTGACATTCCAGCGACGATCGGACCTTGGCATTCCTGTATCTCCCTCTCCAGTCTCTCTTTAGTCATGGCGTTTGCTCCGATGGGTAGCTGGTGTAGTCGACTTCAGGCTAGTGTTTTTGTTTGAACCTCAACCGAGACACAGTAGGCGTTGGGCGCTCTTTAAAATGCGTGTACGGTCTTTGTTTGGTCAGTCAGGCTCTTGGTCGCGGTCACCGCGCCTTCGACGCCGCGCGGCCGCGCTCTGGCGTGCCGAGCGAGCCTCCGCATTGCGGCGCTGCTGCCACCTGGCCGAACCCACCCGGTCCCTCCCCGCTGCCCTCTGACCTTGCCCTCGTCACGGCTGCACCCCGTCGCTTGTCTGGCGTGCCGCCCTGGCTGGGTTGTCCCGCTAGGCGCCATCGGAGGGCACTGCTCGGGTTGACCTCTCCAATTTTCATGTACGTCTCCCTGGCTGCTGCCATCGCCCCGCTCGCCCCCCTCTCAGTCTCCCCCTCGTGCTCGCACGCTGGCCCGGGGCATGGCTGCTGCCCCGCTGTCACGTCGTGTCCGCACGCGCCATTACTTGCGATGCGACGCGCCCTGCCTACCGCGTCCTTGCCGCTCTCTACTCGGGCTTGGCCCCCCCACTCCGTGAGCGTCGCGCCAAGTCCGGTAGGGTCAGCTTGGCACACGCGTTTGTTGCCGTTTTAAATCGCTCGAGTCACCTGTGTCTTTCCGCGCCATGACCGCGGCAAGGGGCACCACGTCTCCGCCCTTGAAATTCATCTAGCTCTTGGTTTCGTGGCCCTATTCCTCTTGGCAATAGGTAGTTTAGGAAATTCTCTAGCCAAGCACCCTATGTCGTGTTGTACCGGGCCCTAGCCAAGGCGAATTTGGGATTTCCGTGACCACCGGTGGAAATCGCCGCCATGTCCAAGGCGTTGGGGTAAGTCCCGGACCAGCGTGAAAAGATCCGATTGGTGGCGTTCTGGAGCTCGTGTTAACTTCTCCTATTCGGTGCTCGTTTCCATTTGTCCAGGGTGTGCGTCGTCGGCATGCTGACGCGGCCATGCCACCCCGGAACGCCGCCGCCCCGACTGCACGCACGTGGCCGGACCACCTCGACACCCCTCCGCGTCAACCATTGCCTCGACCGTGTTCATCGTAAGCTGCTGATGCTCTAGCGCCGCTTCTTTAGTCTGTTGGCTTCGCTAGCTCACCGGAACGGACGCGCCGACCTAGCGGTTAGTCCGTCAGCGAGGGCAGCACGGTAGGAGTCGCCGTGTAGCCTCCTTTCGCCGCCTAGGGTTGTGTTTGCGCTTCGCGGTGCTTGTCGGCTCGTCAGGGGAGTAGGGGTCCCACTCCAACGACCGGTGAGCGGGCGCCATGCCAGCCGGAGCAGTGCCGTCGTGCACGGGGCACGCTAGGGGCTTTTCCGTTGCGAAGAACGGTAATTGCGGGGGCCTTTCTGCATGAACGCTGCCTGCAGGAATAGTTCGCTTAGTGGTGATGCTAATACCGAGAAGCGCGAGGGCGTTGGTGCAATTTACGCCAGCCGTGCGCGGGCTCCCCGCCCTGGGCCGCCTGCTGGGCCAGATGGCCGCGCGCGGACGCGCCCCACGTGGGCCGGCCCACCTCGCGCGCTGCCATGCTCGCGCGAGCCGCTGGCCTGCTAGACCGTTTTGGCTGCCGTCGGCCCTTTAGTTTTCTAAAGTATTGCCTAATTTAGTTCTAGGGTAAAACTTGTAGAATTAAGATAAGATTTTGTAGGAGTCCAAAAATTGTGGAATCAATTTCGTTAGAGTCCTAAAATCATAATCTATCTAAGGGTGTATTTGGTTAATGCAGTTTCATAATATTTCTAGGCTTGCTCTAATTATTGTGAGGCGTTTAAAATTAGTAAATATGAACTTGTAGTAACTTTTGTGGCAATACAATGATAGTGCTAGCCTCAAAAAATTTTCAGTAGCTTTATAATATTATTACCCACTCACTGTAGTCTCGATAGCTCCATAATAATAGGTTTGTTAGGATAGCCGGTAAACTCTAAATTGAATACATGTGTTGAAGCGGTAAAATGATAAAGCAACAACCTGGGCTTCATGACTAAAATGTTTGTCGGTAGATGGCGCGTTGCTGGTAGCAAGGATACGTGGCTTAGTACGTTAGTCTCTACGCTAGTGCGTCAGCTTGAGAGACGAAATCATATTCTGATTGCAAATATTGTGTTTATTTACGTTTCCGTTGCATCGCATTGCATATCATATAGGGACGACGTTGGATCGTGGAGTCGACTGGAGTAGCAGAAAGGTGGTGTCTGGATGGTCATGTCACCTTGATGGAATGCTAACTTGGTTATTTTACCCAGACAAGCCCCAGTGCATAACCCCTATTATTCTGCACTTTAAATTATGTTGTGCATTAAGTTTAAAGGAGTTGAAAGAAACCCACTTGCATATAAATATCCTGATCCCATGAGTTCTACTAGTATGTCAGGACCGTGTAGAGTGCTATGCTACAGGACTCCGGTAGAAGTCGAGTGATTTCCTGTCACTCGTGAGAGATAGGAAATATATTATTGTTACTATTATCATGTTACTATCACATGGAAAATAAATATATATGGATAATTGGAGACCGGGCGGAACGGGCTAGATGGACTTGGACCTGGTTGGGCAACAGAGCGGGGCTCTGGTTGCGTTTGTTCCGCCTGTGTCAATTAAGGACCGTTCGTTGCATGAACCCTGGTCAAGTCACAGATTTATTGTCCCGAGCATATACTTGCTTATGGGAGTGGGAAGACTTGTTTCTCTCTTGTCATGGGTTCTGGCTCTTTCCGGACCGGCTTTTAGGGTGGTTATATATATATTGGGTTGAGGAGGTCTAAGCACCATACTGAGGCCGGACCTGCAGTGTTGGGGGCTTAGAGTCCGAGCTTGGACGGGGACATGGACCCCTTGATAGGAGTAGAACGGGTTGGTCTTGCTTGTGCCCAGGGTACGAGCAAGGCGTGTGCTTTCGGGGCACCTAGCTGGGCATATTGATTCACGAATCGCCATTTCTGCGTGACGGTACGGCTTGACTACGCTCTGGCATCGTAGTAAGAACTGGCAGTGGAAAGATGAAGAAATGGTTTCTTTTGCTCAACCCTGCTTGATTATAGAATAGATGCTTACATAGAAGGTTGGATAAGAAATAAAATACGGCTATTAAAAGTAATAAATCAAGGACACACTCTTAGTGCTGCTTCTCGCAAACAGAAACCCACCAGCCAAGAAGCCTTGCATAATCCTTGGAGTCTTTTTTCTTTCCTTCTGACGGGTAAGTCTTGCGGAGTATAATTGAGTACTCAGGGTTTGTTCTACCCTGTTGCAGGTGGCAGGTGCTGATAAGCTGACACTTGTGTGTGGAAACCTCCTGGCGGGCTTAGCGAGGATTTCCTTTACGATGCGGAGTAGAGTTTATTTATTAAAACTCTCACTGAAAGTTTACAAGGAAAATACTATCAACCTGTTACCCTTTCTTGCATTTAAACGTTCCTCGGGTCAATGTTAACTTGTCTTCAAATGATTTCATTTCCGCTGAACCCTGATAATGTTTTATCTTCCGCTATTATAACTACATAACGAATTACTCTGATGTTATACTAAAAGTAATGTAAGAAATGGTAAGAATGTCGTAAGCTTTACCCTCTCATTTATGATCCTGGTGTAAAAAAGTGGATCTTCGAGTTCTCCTTGCGGTGTGCTCGACGGGATCACGTAGTTTAATGTTCTCCCTGGGGTACTTAGTGTTTAATGGAAGACGAGTACTCTTGGGAGGACATTAGATTAAGCGATTCTGCCACATTGCCCAGACACCTTTTGGAGCAAGAGCCACATTTTCATAATAGAAAAAGGGGCGTCCAATAGCCTCTTTGGGAAGCAATTTGTCCATTGACACCCTGTCACCTGGCAAGTTGAATCCAGCCTTTGGGTTTGGGAGAGGCATTGACTCCTCATGCCTACCATCTATGGACCCTCCACTTTCTCGTGCCCCACCCCAAATCGCTTCCCATTTATCTTCTTCTTTTCCATGAACTTTGTCCGCTTTCTTCTCACAGAGGAACCACAACAATCCAAACCTGCCTCCTGCAGAATTATAAAGACAGTTTTAGCGTCACTCCATTAGGTTAAAGGAACATTTTCCTGCGTCAGACGAACACTTTAACCACATATACCTTGTTGTTTGCATCATGCTCATAGTAACTGGCTCCAGCAGCCACTGAACGGCAGATTGACTCAACTAACACAGATATATCTGTGTCTTGCCCTGAGTAATATTAAACCAAGTAGACAGAATAAGTTAGTTCCATTTGAACAAGGTCTACATTTGCAGCAGATTCAAATGAGATGTACCGCATCTAGTAATAGCCATTTTGGCTTCACCCTCACGAAAGCCCATGCTCACTAAGGACTCGACCTTTTTGTCCCTCCGTGACATCTCTCGTAGAAATCCCTGCATGAAAACATAGGAAAGAATATAGAAAGCAACTCATAGATTACTCTGCCTACGAGGTTAGAAATTGTGGGCAATGGTTCAACAAACAAGTTAGGAAGCCTAGTGAAGTATAATTCATCCAACCTCAGCTATATGCAGTCTCCAAGACACATGCCCAACACTTAAATCACAAAAAAAATCTATTTCTGGATCAAAATATGAATGCAGATCCTCTGGCGGCATAAAGGATTACAACAATGTGCCTATTCCTAAAGCAATCCACCACCACAGAAAAGAACTATATGTAGCTAAAACTTGATCAATCAAAAGTGGAATAGCATGTGAGTAAATAACCCATAAACTTTCTGGATAAGCTATTTGGATTATAATTACAAGGAAAAGGCATGCTAAACATAAACACACATATAACACGCACCCTAGTATTACTTTTTTTAATCAATACTATAGCGAAGGATGGCACTAAAGATATGTAAAGTTGAAGGTTAAAAAGAAAACTCCGTAGAGATAAGGTCAACAAGAACAGATAATGAAAAGGGACACATAGCTAAATTATGCACAACTATGAATATCGCATACTATTGATTAGAAAGAGACATGAAAAATGAAACAAGTGCAAAGAAAACTAAAGATCAAGTGGCGAGAAAGATTAAGTTAACAGTTTCATTAGCAAGCTCTTTTAACAAACATATTGAATCATTGGTTTTGCCGGAAACAACCTTCCCTCAAAAAACTGAATGGAATACATGCATTACTAGCTCATGTTTCTCATAAAGCTATGTAGCTAGCACCAGTTTAAACTGAGGGGAAGATTCAAGTACGCCATATGAAAAAAAGAAAACAATGAGATTAAGAGTTAAGACGAAACAGGAACAAAAAATTGTTTAAGCATGATCAGTTGATCGAATTGATAAAGCACAGCAAGTACATTTTGTAATGAAGACCAACGGAAACCATGGAAATACCTCATCATCAGAGTCATCAGAGCTGAGGTGATCATCGTTGTTGTTCGCATCATCCCAGTTTTCAAGAACATCATCGTCATCCTCAACGGGATGAGGAACATAAGCAGAGACTGATTATCCACCGAAGGGTAACAGCCTGTCTCCTGCATTTCACATCCCTTATAAAATACAAAACCTATTCCTAGGAAAAAAACAAGCTTTAGCCCAAATTGAGTTAAAGATTGTGCATTGTCAAACACCTTATATGTGAAAAGAAGATCAAGTAATGAATCCTCCCCATGGTCCCCTGAAAGCAAAGGCATCAGTCAGTCATAATATGCAAAAGGAAAAGCTGCAACTCAGAAATCAGTTATTAGTATAGTTGTACCATTTTCAGTCATGGCCTTCAAGACAATCTCTCTGGAGAAACCCATCCTCACAAAATAATCAATTGTATACACAGACGACGCTACCCCATTGTCTCTCTCGCCATTAGAATCCTTTTCACAGTTGCACAAGAAAACACCACATGAAAGATCGTAACCATAAGACCATATAACAGGTAAAAACATGTAATGAACAAGTAGATAGTCGGTGAAGTCAATCATTTTTTCTCACTCACCAGCCTTGCCAGCGTGGACGGGCCAGGAGCATGAAGGTTCCTCGACGTCTGAACAGATGAACCAGCGGTGCTTAAGCTCCCCGCTTCCCCATCACCCTCACTGTCCCACTCAAACTCATCTCCATCGCTGCTCTCCGCTTCCCCATCACCGTCATTGTCCCACTCAAACTCATCTCCATCGTCGCTATCACTGACCAAGTCCTGTAACACGAGCAAAGCACCACCCAGATACCACAATTATAGTGATTTCATCTCAACAAACTCAGTGACATTGACATATTTCTCCCTCTCCATGGCAGTCTCCATCTTTCCAACAAACACAGAATTCAAGCTCACCACTGTATATGGGTCTAAGCTATCCTTCCTGGAAGACATCATCAGAGAAACCAAACCATTTAAAGGTGAACTATGGCTATGCATTGGAGATTTTAACCTCATCCACGAGGCTAGGGATAAGAATAATCAAAATCAAAATTCATGACCAAGTAATCAACTGGAGCAGAGACGGGGCATCAGGACTCTATCCCCCTTAATCAACTGGACCTTTCTATTGCCTGCTTGGTAGTCTACCAGCTATAAGGCGATGTGAGCACCTCTTGTGCATGTAACTCTAACTCTCCTTATTAACATGCCAGATAAGGCTGGAACTTTCAAAAATAAAAAAAGTGATTAACAGCCGAACCAGACCACCCACAATGCTAGCGTCACATGCAGAATGTAAAAACCCTAATTCAATTTCGGTGTAAACCCGCAACTCGGGTGCAAAGGCACAAAAAAACACGGCAGCCGCAGACAAATTCTGGATATCAACAGAAAAGACAAAAAATAACTTCATAGGGTATACGGATACGGAAGAGAGTAGGGGATCGGAGGGGAACAGCACTAGTCACCAATCTGGAGCCTTTGTGATGAGACGGGCTATCTGAATTCCCCCTCGATCGCCCTTGTCGCCTGGGTGGGCAGTGGGCCGGTGGGGAGGCGGCGGAGGAAGAGGAGGAGGAGCCCCGCCACGGCGCTGGGCTGTCTCGCGCCGTCGCGTGTCACGCCGCCCTTTTCCCAGCCAAGTCCACTAAAGCGGCGGGAGTGGTGCGTCCGCCGAAGGAGCCAAATGAGATGTCGTCGTCTCGCTGATGCGATTAGCTGACCTGTGGGGCCGCGTTGTGCCAGGCACAACTGTTTTTTTTCGTGACCGCGACTTCACGCGTATTTCATTAAGAGGAAGGGCCGGAAGAGCGGCTTACAGCAAGCAGCTACAGGAGAACCCGTAGTGCCAGATATACAACCACAGAGCTAGTGGTTCAGACTTCGGATGCAAACACAACAGAAAGAGAGGCGTTAGGGAGGGACCCTCCGCCACACAACTAGCACCTAACTGTCTATACCTGCAAGGTAAAAATACAACAACGCAAGGGCGCCGGCAAGAGAGGTGAGGACGCAGTGGCAAAGCATCCACCAAGAAGCGACAAGGCTGCAGCAGCCAAGCATCCGTCCAAGCAGCACATCGGCGAAGCATCCGCCGGGTAGAAAGCGACAAAGTATCCGTAGGGGGGGCCATCACACCCTCAGCAGCGGCACGAGGGGAGGCGCCCGAAGCGACATGGCGGCAAAGCATCCGCCCAAAACGACGACGACAGCAAAGCATCCATCAAATAACAGCGACGGCAGCAACATCGAACATGCCAGGCAGATCCTTGCAAAGGTGAGCTTGAAGCGCACATGCAGGCACAACACAGGAAGGAGCGACTCTGGCGAGAGTAACGGGGATCACGTGGAGTGCACCAACAAAGCCTTCAAGAAGTGAATGACATCCGCGGACGCCAACTTTGTTGGGAGAAGCACCTAAGGGGAACTTTCGTCCCAGAGCTAGCCCCGTCAACCCACTAACGACGCCTCCAGGAAGGTGATGACGCGTTGGAGTGCCACCGTCGTCGCCCGAAGGCAATGAGCCTGGCGGGGGTTTTCACCCATGCACCGATCCAGGCAAGCCCGGTGGTTACCCCCACGCGCCACCAGCCACGGAGGGCGGGGGAGCCTCCTACACACCGAAGAGGTGGTGGCCGCACAATGCGCCCCCGCGCGAGGCAGGACGCTGCACGAGGGAGGAGCGAGCGGCCATGTTCCCACCGCAACCCCCGCACCAATTGTGGCTTCGGCAGGGAGAGAACCACTTCTGGCCCGACCTGGGGAAGAGGCTGCCACCAGGCACGAGCGGGCAGATCCGGACCTAGGGAGGGCGGATCCGGCCACGCCGGCGCCCGGAGCAGTCCGGATGCGCCTCCGTGCGCACGGAGGGCGCCGGATGGGGTGGTGCCATGAGGGAAGGGAGGGGGTGTTGAGGCCGTCATCCACCGTGTGAAGCCGGATCCACGACCGGGGAGGTAGATCCACCCCGCCATGGTCGGCCAGCTCGCCGGAGAGGTGTGGAGCGAGGAGGGGTGGAGGAGGAAAAAAAGGGAGGGATGAAAGGGCTGCAACGGTTGCCGGTTGTGCGGGCCGTCGCTGGCCGCCGCCACCATGTGCCGGAGGGCGTCGGCGGCGGCCGGGGAGGAAGCGGAGGCGGGGTGCTTGGGCGGCGCCGGCGAGATCCCCGGATGGGGATGCTCGGGGGAGGGATCGAGACCGAAGGTTCAACTTACCAGGCACAACTGTCAGTCATATCATCTTTGTATATCCGTGTGTAACGAACAAGGATCTCATGCACGTAGGTGGATCCGTGGTTACTACTGTGGGGAATGATCTACCAATGATGAGGCCGCATGTTAGTATAATATAATATTAAAACAGGTGAGATAATAGTTTGGCAAAAATTATCATCTACTCCGTATGTCTTAAATGCAATTGAGCTGCTTAGCACTTCACTATATGAGAAAATATGCCCCCTTACCAATGACAAATCATTAGAATTTTGCGGCACGTAAGATCACGCCAAAGATACGCCAACAAGCCACTATATCATCGTAGCATCTCCAGGAGCTTTTCTAAATTATACTCTCTAAATTATCATGTGAAGAGTTATTTAAATTAAAAATCGTTTCCTATATCTTTGTATTCTCCAACAACTTTTCTATATCTTTTGCACGGTCTAGAGAGCTATCCTCACTCTCTATTTTTAGCTAGCGAGAAATATGAAATAGAGGATATCTATATTTGGACATCCATCGAAAGGCTGGTGGAGAATATTTTTTCACCAAAATCTCTCCTATAAATTAGAAAAATATAAAGAATCTTTAGAGATGCTGT